>ML776880.1:1357740-1388910 GCA_009831015.1 Picea engelmannii
CTCTACTGTTGGATTCTTCCATCTGTGACTGTACTGTACTTAACACCTGGTGTCGTTTTCTGCTTACAGCTGCTAGTTGTACGCCTTATGTCTAGGGGCGTTTATTGCTTGTTGTCACTATGATATGTCGGGGTCGTCTTGTTGTGTTCGTCTTGCTTGCGTCTTGTTCTAGGTCGAGTTACTAGTTTCTGCCTGAGCAGTCGGCCAGGAGCCTGTCTAATATTCTTTCGAGAAGACATAAGACTAAACGCCTTGCTTTCCTGTGCAAAAATAGTAACCCTAACACCATGGATTCTTCCCTCTGTGTTCTTACTGTGCAACCCCAGTATGTCTTAATGTTTGTGTTGTGCGCCTTATGCCTAGGGTCGTATATTGTTGCAGTTACTCGTTGTGTGCCTTCAGTCTTCTTGCGCTGAACCTCGTGGTTGCGTCTTGTTGGTTGACGATTGGCGACGTAGAGTCAAGTGTGTTTGTTACTTCCACATGCGCGCACACACCTTAAACAAAAAAAAATTTGCACCTGTTCTCAGAGTTGTTGTCGTAACGAGGAGGTTCTTTACATAGTTAACCATTATCAACCATGGTCAACCACAGTCAATCATGGTCATGGTCAACCAAGGTCAACCATAGTGAAAGTCTACGAAATTTAACCATGGTGAAGGTCGATGGAAGATAGTCATGGCCATGGTCAACCATAATTAACCATGATCATGGTAATCGAAGGTCAACCACAATTAACCATGGTCATGGTCAACCATAAGGATCGATGGTCATGGTCAAGCAAGGTCTTGGTCAACTATAATTAACCATGTCAACCATAGTCAACATTTTCTTCCCAAAGTCAACCAAGGTCTACCAAAGTTAACCATGGTCATGATCATTATCATTGTCAACCATAAGAAACAATGATCATGGTCAACCATAGTGAACCACGACCATTGTCAATTAATCTATTAATCTATTAATACTTTAATGATATATTATTAATGTATTACTACTTTAATATTGTATTTATTAAGGTATTGATACTTTAATAATGTATTATTACTTTAATAATGTATTATTACTTTATTAATGTATTATTTATTATATTTATATTTTAGCAATGTGTTAATTAATTAATACAAGGCAACACTATTAATGTATTAATACTTTAATAATGTATTACTACTTTATTAATGTATTTATATTTTATTAATGCTTTAATGTATAAATACTTTGGCAATATATTAATTAATAATGTATTAATGTATTGATTAATTAATACATTACAACATACATTAATGTATTGATATTTTATTAATGTTTAAATGTATTAATACTTAATATTGTTTCTATTAATATATTAAATGTATTAATTATACATTATTACTTTACTAATGTATTATTAATATATTAGGTTTTTAAGTGAATTAATATTTTATCAATGTATTAATCAATAATTTATAAATTTATATTAATTAAAATACTTTATATTATACATTAATGTATCATGTATTTAATATGTTACATTGTACAATAAAATAAATTAATACTTTAATTTATACATTACATAATGTAATAATGTATTAATACTTTATTAATGCTTTAATATATTCATACTTTAGTAATGTACTAATTAAAATTGTATTAATTAATTAAATTAATACAATACAATACAATATACATTAATTTTATTAGTCTATTAATATTTTAGTACTTTAGCACCATTAAGGATATGTTGGGTTTAGTCACATTGTGACATTACACCACATAGCTTGTTTATTTATGGTTATCTCAAATAGGGAAATTCCTTATGAGTTATGTTTAAGTGAGATGTTCGAGAATGTTGATGTTTCATTGAGATATTTAATTAATTTGGATTACAAAGAGTTGGTAAGAAGTTGGATTATAATTTTATAAATGTTTTTATTAATAATACTTTAATATTTTAATAATTTATACATACTTTATAATTGTGCTAATAACACATTAATATATTATTGTATTAATAACAAATACTTTAATACTTAATACATTAATGTATTTAATATTTTATACATTCATTTATATATCATTAATGTATCATTTAAATAATATATCAATCTATTAAAAATATAAAAATGTGTTTATCCTATAATGTATTATAAATGTATTTTTATTTTATTCATTCATTATTAATACTTTATTAATGTTATGTATTAGTGTATTTTTTGAAACTTTAATATTTTATTAATATATATATATATATATATATATATATATATTTATTAAACTATTCATA
This sequence comes from Picea engelmannii, assembly GCA_009831015.1. Lineage (NCBI taxonomy): Eukaryota > Viridiplantae > Streptophyta > Pinopsida > Pinales > Pinaceae > Picea > Picea engelmannii. The sequence continues at coordinate 1,360,004 of ML776880.1, forward strand.
ATTAACTAATTTTAATATTTTTGCAATCTATTAATTTAAACATGTATTAATAGAATCTATGCTTAAGATATTTATTAAATTACACGTTACATTAATACATGACATTATACATTAATATATTGATACTTTATTTATGCATTGCATTAAGGTATTACTTAATTAATACATTAATATATTTATATATTATTAATGTTTTCTTACTTCATTTATATATGTTTGCAATATTAATGTATTATTTTAGTAATGAGTTTATTTTGTTATTACTTTTTTATTATTACATGCAATACTTTATTATTATTATTATTATTATTATTATTATTAACTTTATTAATTACTTTGTTATTTATTATTTTATTTTTGCTAAATTAATTTATAATTTATAAATATATTTTTCCATTATTAATGTATTATTTTAATAATGTCTTTATTTTGTTATACTTATTTTATTTGTGCTATATTATTTTCTAATTTATAAATAATTGTTATTGAATATTTATTTTGTTATTAATAATCAATCGATAATTAATAATTTAATTATTATTAATTAATTAATATCAATATATAATTTTTAATAATTTAATAATAATTTATTATTATTTAATAATTATGCTGAAGGCATTCTTTAGTTTAAGGTTTTCTAAAACAATCATTTTGTTCACAATTCTTGATGTTGACAAGTTTTAGAAAAAACAATCTTTGTTCACCATACCACTCTGCATTTATCATAAAAATAACTGTCATATCATATATGTAAATATCCTATCTCTTTGTTGTCTATTAAGAGATAAGTCATAAATACTCATGTACTCTATCCACTGCCTCATTGTTTTTTATCATACCACTCTCATATAGGTGTTGTCAATGGCAACCACATCGACATACCCGATGCCATAGAATTCCACATTCCACGATACCAACGATCGCCTCCACCTATTAATGGCATATTTCCTGCCCTCCCTCAATCACACATCCTCTTTTCCTTGCAATTGCAGCAGTCGTCCTTGTACATTCAAGCTCAGATTTCTCGATTTTTATACTGGATATATTCGCTCATGCTTGTCTCTCCGCTTAGACTAATGACATGGCCCATAACTCTCCCTTCTATTCGAGTAACACCATGGCCATAGGAACTGGAGCTGTTGGTCAAGTTCCGACGGACATTATAAAGAAGGGTGTTTTTTCTCCAATAACGGAACAACTAGATGGAGCCAAACAATCAATTAATGCGACATAACAAAGATCGTTTGAAGAACCTTTCACAAGATATATCCAATATATTTTGAGATAATGAGAACACAATGCCCTCGCCGATCATCCAATCTTGGTTGGGTAGGATGCACAATGTTATGCAAAAGGTGGAAAGCATCTCCAATGCCAGAGTTCCAAGCCGAATTCCAGAATTGGCCGCTGAAATGGACAAGCTCTTAAATGACTTATCGATTGACTTATCAATATCTACGTATGCTCGGGCGACAATGTCACTGCAAGAGGTAGATGTCCTACTTCATCCCGTGCCAGAATTTGGCTTTGTAGGAAAGGAAATTGAAACTGCTGAGACTTAGCTCAAGACGTGGATTAGTGCTGAACCTCCAGAAGTTTGATTGATTTGTGTCTACAGTATGCCCGACGTTGGAAAGACGTCACTGCTTTAAAGGGTCTACAAATTTTACAAGGTCAGTAATGTCTTTGATGTTGTGATCTGGCTAACAGTTTCTCGATACTATGGAGTTCGAGACTTGTAGGTTCGTAATGCAAAGGAACTTAAACTAGACCTTTCCGGCATTTCTGATCTTGATATTGATAGGACGAAGATGAAGTTGTCTGGACAACAGTTTTGTCTTAAACAATTCGAGAACAACGATCTTAATGCATCCCTATTTGAGTACCAGGACTATAACCCATGGCAGATCCATAGCCCCATGTGGCCCATAACAACATAGCTGCTCATACCCTTGGAGAAGATGTCCTTGCACAGGCGCTCATGGATGACAGGTATCCTACCAATGGCCTTGAGGAATATGATGAGTGGACCATTGATTTAAGAAAACTCAACATGGGTCGTCCTTTTGCACAGGGGGCATTTGGTAATATTTACAAGGGTACCTACAATAACGAGGATGTTGTAGTGAAGATCCTTGAGAGGCTGGAGAATAATATAGAGAAGGCCCAAATACTTGAGCAACAATTCACACAGGAAGTCAAGATGTTGGTGACTCTGAGGAATCATAATGTGGTGAGATTCATCAAGGCTTGTAAGAAACCTATGGTTTGGTGTGTTGTGACAGAGTATGCCAAGGGCGGTTCTGTGAGGCAGTCTCTGGCAAAGAGACAGAACGTCCCAGTTCCTTTAAAATTAGCAGTGAAGCAGGCATTGGACGTGGCAAGGGGCATGGAGTATCTGTAGAGTCTTGGGTTTATTCATAGGGATCTGAAGTCTGATAATATGCTCATAGCTATGGACAAGTCTATCGATATTGTAGATGTTGGGGTTGCTAGAATTGAAGTGCAGTCAAAAGGCATGACTCCAGAAACTGGGGCGTACCGCTGGATGGCGTCGTAAGCTAGATCTTGTCCTTCTTTTTTATCCATTTTTTTCTTCTTTTCCCCTTTTTATCACGTTAATCATGTCTAGAGTTTATGCCTATGATGACCTGCTTTATTTTTAAAGTATTGCGGTGCTTATGTCACTCCCTTACTTGGATCTTGGAAACCTATGTAATTTGATGTTTCAATTCAAATGCTTTACCGATATGATATATATGGTTGTTTTCTAGGAATTGAATGACCGGATTGGGGTAACATGCCCATGTCACTTGTTATTCTCATGAATTTACTTGTCAGGTCCAAGTTTCCAATGTATGGTCTCACATAAATTTCTTGGTTGGATTGGGGTTATAGGCAACTTACAAGTATATCCGATAGTAGCGAGACTCGAATAAGAATACGATTCGGTATGCAAAAATATGTAATGAAAAAATCCAGTATTCCTCCAATACGGAAGTGTAAATATCATAGATATTAAAGTATGCATTTTGTTCCATATTCTAGAAGAATTTCAGCCTCAAGAACTCCCAATAAACTAGAAAAAATAATTCATGTTTTGAAAATTTTGCAATGTAGTTTATATTTATAGGTATTTTAGTTGTTTTTAAAAATAATTTTGAGGTTTTTGGGTTGTTTTTCTGGGGCTTATAGGTCCAGGTGTATCAAAATACAGTTAAAAGTAGGTTGACCCTATATCATATACATATTGTACTGAAAATTTGCCTAATTTTGTACTGCTGCCGTATTTCTGTACAGTAAAGGCCAATATGGCTGAATCTTGCTACTATGGTATATCCAAGCATATGTCATTTTAATAGAATGGTCAGTTTAGTTTAGTGGTACAAAGTAGTATGCATGCTGTTTATTTCACAGGTTTTGAATGGTCATATTGAGATGATGAAGTGGCAGAGGATCTTTTGATTCTGCTGCAATTGTTGATGCCACCAATGTACTGGCTATATTGTGCTATAAAATAAAAAATATGCTATTATCATTTGATTGAAGTTAATATTTGAATTTAATTTTACATTTTACTAGGAATAATCTTTAAAATTCCAATTCGGTAGAAAACTAATGTTTATTACTCTGAAGAATCTTTTAATTCTCAAGTCAGATTGAGAATAAAAAATATTCTTATTCGTGTCTTTTCTGGCATAATTCTTTTTATTTTACTATGAAGAATCTTAAAAATTTCAAGTCTGTTTGAGAACCGAAAATATTTGTGTTAACGTCTTTTATGGTGTAACTCTTTAAGTGAGACTTTGCAATTTTTTTTTTCTTTCATAATCTCACCCACCCTCACACACTTAAGCGAAGAATGGGATGTTGATGCTGGTACCAGGCCAGTGCTTGTGGAGCTCTCCTCCTCCTTCCTTGGAATTTTCGGATGGAATATGGATCGACTGGCAACTGCATAGGTGGTTGGTAACTCCAAAAGACCTCATGAAATTGGATCCTAGATCTATGTGGACTTACCACCATAGAACCTACCAATGGATCATCCAAATTAGTTTCTTGAAATACCTCTGGAACTAGATTAGGATACTAGTAAAATCTACAAGATTCAATCAAACTTATTTTATTTCAGCCTTTTGTATGGACATAAATTAGAATGGTGTTCCAAATGGAAAAAATCAGAGTATAATCTTACCTTTCATTTATTTACTTTTATCAAATGTCCATAAATAAGGTGAATTATCTAACTGCAAAGAGAATTTCAACACTGTTTGTAAGTTCCTATTGTTCATACAATCATTCAGAGGAAACTTTAAAGGAAGCGCTAAAACGATTATAAAGTAGTCATTTAGATCAACTTTAAACTCACTGTCTTGAAGTGAGGATTTTTTTTTTCTTTGAAAAGTTTTCAATCTAAAAAATCGTTCACATGTGCAGGTACATTTAGATACCTTTCCTTTTTTTAAATTTTATGTATGAAGTAGTCAAATCTCTATTTAATGCGAGAAGAAAGAACATATGCTTATCATGCATGGATAAGCCATATATTATCTCAAGAGATTTACGATTGGAACTTAACGACATGATTGGATCTTCTCTCACAGATTTGAGATGGTTTTCCACCATAAAACTATAAGCTTAAAATATTTTAACATTCCATGTACATGAAGGTAGAGAAAACAACTATTTCCATTGATTTATAGATCCAACAATATCTCCATGTCATCATCTCTCCAAAAATAAATTAAAAAATGAATGAATGAACAAAATCTTATCTCTTTGATGATGCCATTTATTTTAAATATCTACAAAAATATTTGAAAGTGAGAATGCCCATATCCTTGCCAAACACAATTAATGGAGATGAATAACCATATATCAAATAGCCATAATACACATATTCCTTCCAAATCCACTCAATGAAAATGAATAACCATGTATGCAATATCTTTGGGAGGAAATCGAATATTTCCCATGTCACGCATTAAAATTATAATGAATTGTTGCATCTGAATGATGCAAAACTTGAAGTAATCCAAATCTTGAAGAATGTCAAGAAGATATGAACAAATGTCGGCTCTTGTATAATAAGCTACATGAAGATATGAATCCAACGAGCTACAGGAAGAAGCACCTGGTAACCAATATGAGTAGGTGTTTCTTTATTTTAAAAGTGTGCCATGGAGTGTAACTGCAATCAAGTTGTTTTTTCATAGAGCAGGGATGCATTGATAACAACATCTTAGTCTGTTTATTTATGATGTAATACAAAATTGACCACGAACATTATTTTAATATGGCATTTGTAACCTTCGTGACTGGAGATAGAGAGGCCCTATTTAACTCCAAATTAATGACTATTAATTGTATGAGTACTTGGATGAAAAATATGCTTTTAAAAAACTAGAGAATAGTCAGTCACTTCTCATCTTTTCTGTTTCAAATGTGAAAAACACTATAGCACACTACTATTATTTATATTAATCAATTTATTTAGTTAAAATAAAAATAAAAATTTAATAAATATTCTTTCCTTCTTCATTAAGGAAAGAAAGTTTCCTTTCAACTTCAGTTTTTTAGTTCCAAAGTCACATGGATGTCTAATTTTTTTTTTTAAATTAGGTGGTGAATTACTAATAAGGAAATTATTATTGATTCATACATTAAAATAATTAGTTCTTATCACTTAAAATATTTTGATTACATGTTGATTTATTCCTTAAAATAATTAGTTCTTATCACTTGAGAAGCCAAATTCAATTGTTGCTTTTACATGTTTTCTTTGTTTGAGTTCAAATTCTAAGCACAATCATATTGACGTTTCCATGTATGGAAATAAGTGTAAGTGACAAAAGTTTTTATGCATGCCAATGGAAAAGTATAAATTAATATAAATTAATTTTAAAAGCTTTGGAAAAAAATATGCACAATCATTATTTTTATATTTTGTTTTAAAAATATAAAACAAACTCAAAATTGATTCACAAACTCAAAATTGTAATCTAAATAATGTATAAATCAAAATCTCCAATTCTATCAAGTTTAGGTTTGAGGGCCTTTTGAATTGATCTAAAAGCTAGAAATTGCAATGTAAATAATCTATAAATCAAAATCCGTAATTCTATCCATCTTCTGATTCAGACAAAGAAGGAGTTACACTATTTCTCTCTTTCAAAACTTACAATCTTTTCACCAATTTGAGAGTTCTTATAAGAAGTCATCATAATAGTGAACCAACTTCAAATAAGATTATTTTGATTATAATATCTTTATGATTCTAATTAAAAATATTAATATAAAAACTTCCCTCAACTTAACTTACTTCGGCATTCCCATTTGCTCGCTTAGGGGGTATGCTAGTTATTTATAATTAAATAATATTTTATTATTATTAATAAATTATTACCAATTTATTTACCAAATTTATGTAAATAGTGGTTGATATACGTCGACAACCACATTTATGTAAAAAATGGTTGATATACGTCGATAACGTTTTACATAAATGTGGTTGTTGCTAGTATATAATAAAATAATAATATATAAATGCAATATATAAATTAAAATATTAATTTACATTATACATGTATAATGTAACATATTAATTGATTCATACATTAATAATTTAATGTATTAATTAATTAATATATTGTTAAATTATTAAAACACCTCAATAAATACATTAAATACATTAATAAATACATTACTAAAGTATTAATACATTAATAAATTATTAATACACTAATGAAGTAATACATTAATAAAACAATAAAATATTGATATTACCTTAATGTACAAGTTAAAGTATTAATACATTAATAATGTATTAATACATCAAAATATACATTAGCTCATTGATTGATTTTTTAATAATGTAATGTAACATTAATAATGTAATGATACATTAATGAATTGATGTATTATATATATTGAAGTATTAATTTACATTATTGTATAAAGTAACATATAAATTAATTGATAAATGAATAATATAATGTGTTAATTAATTTTTTACATTAATATATTATTAATCAATACATTGCTAACCTATTAATAGGCTAATAAAATAAGACATTAATAATGTATTAAATACATCAATAAATACATTAAATGCATCACTAAATAATTATAGAAGTATTAATACACTAATAAAGTAATACAATAAATAATAATAATAATAATAATAATAATCTATTTTTAAGGTCACGGCCAAGCCAGCACACCAAATTGGTGTATGAGACCCCCTTGTTTGTGGGACAAGGGACCCCCCTCCGCCCAACGATTTGACTCGTAAAGTCTACGAAGGTATACATATCCTACCCCCCTCTGGATTTGAACCTGTGACCTCTTAAGAGGAAACACATATTTTTAAATAAAGTAATAATACATTGACCTTAATGTATTTAGTAAAACATTAGTAAAGTATTATTAATAATAATAATAATCTATTTTTAAGGTCAGGACCAAGCGAGATCGCTTGTTGGTGTATGAGACCCCTTTGTTTGTGTATGAGACACCCTTGTTTCTGACTCAAGGGACCCCTTCCATGCAACCAAATCGGTGTATGAGAACACCTTGTTTGTGGGACAAGGGACCCCCTAGATGCATGGATTTGACTACTAAAGTCTATAGAGATATGCATGCCCTACCCCCTTATGGATTTAAACCTATGACCTCGAAGGAGGAAACACATGTTCTCAACCTTTAAGCCCACTCAAATTGTATAAATTAAAATATTAATATGATAATAATGTAATGTAGTAATTAATTAATGCATAAATACATTATTAATTAATACAATTCTAAAGTATTAATACACTAATAAAGTAATACATTAATAATACATTATTAAAGTAGTAATGCATTATTAAAGTATTAATAGGTTAATCCATTTATTCAAAATGGCCATGGTTAATTATGGTTGACCATGAGATCATGGTTTCTTATTGTCATGAGTATGAAGGACATTAATACATTAATGTACACTATAATGTATTAATTTAATTAATTTATACATAAATACATTACTAAAGTATGAATACATTAAAACATTAAAAAAATATTAATACAATGATAAAGTAATACATTAATAACACATTAAAAAAGTAGTAATACATTTCTAATGTAATAATACATTAACAAATACATTATTAAAGTATTAATACATTAATAAATACATTATAACAGTAGTAATACATTATTAAAGTATTAATATAGTAATACATTAATTGACAATGACCATGGTTGACTATGGTTGACCATGACAATGGTTAAATTTGGTAGATCTTGGTTGAATTTGGGAAGGAAAGGTTGACTATGGTTAATTGTGGTTGTCCTTCACCATGGTTTAGTGTGGTTGACCATGACCATGCTTGACCGTGGTTTATTATGGTTGACCATGATCATGGATGACCTTCGTTGACCATGTGGATATGATTATGATTGGCCATATTGATTATGTTTAACCATAGTTTACTATGGAACTACCGTATTGCAGTGATGATCATGTTTTATTCATCATATTCCAACATCAATTTTTCTTCATCACATTGTGACATCAACTTTTGTTCGTCCCATGACATCATAAGGTTATGGTCATCAAATTATGATCAAGGGATTTTGTTTGTCACATTATGGCAATGAAATAGGTTTTTCATAGTCTGACAGTGGGTTATGTTTGTCATACTGATACGTCGGGAAATAAACACATATATAATGAATTAAACGCATATAATTTATGTTGGATGAGACACATTTAAAAGTTCAACATAAATATAAATGCATCATATATATATATATGAAAGATATAAAAAAATGAATTAAACACATCATAAATGCATTACAAACACATTATTGTGTTGGAATAGGTTTGTCACATTTTGGTAGTGGGTTATGTTCATTACATTGGTGACATTGGGAAATGGTCCTCTCTTTGCAATATTGGGCTATGTTTGTCACAATGCAACATTGGTTTGCATACATCACATTACGACAATGGGTAATGTTTGACACATTGCGACATTTAAAAATGTTTGTCAAATTACGACGTCATGATATTTTCATCAAATTGCGATGATAATGCATTTTTCATCAAATTACAACGATGAGGCTAAGTTCATCACATTGCAACAATATGGCTATGTTCATCACATTGTGATTACGGGGAAATTCTCATCACATTCAACCAAATGGTATGTTCATGATCTAGGTGGATATCGGTGGCCAACCACCTTTTCCAAATGGCTCAAAACGACTTTCTGACAATTTTGGCAATTTACTATTTTTAGCAGGTTTTAACTTCCGGGGCCATTTTGAGGGCCTAAATGAAGGTTTTTCGAGATCGAGGTTCTCAATGATATTCAAAGGCATGATTGAGCCCCCAAAATGAATCTCCTTGACGATACCTTTCCAACGAGCTATCACACGCCTAAAACAGAGATCGTATGCAAACGTTACGACCCCGGGAAGTTGATGCACCAACTTACCCAAACGGGGCTCACATGACTTTTGGCGCTTCATCTCCTAGGGTTAGGTTTTTTGGATGTCTAGGACTTTTGGAATTCCTATTTATTGTAAAAGGGCCTTCAGAGCCTCATTGTAACCATCTTCTTGCGAATGCGAGTAGCCGTCGCATCTCTTCTCAGAGATAAGCTGCCACCATTCTAGCGAGTCTTTCACTCTGTATTTTTACAGTCTCTGTACATTTCTTTGATTAATAGAGATTGTGTATTACTGTATATATGTGTTTATGGTTGCATCTCTGATACATTTCTGTTATATTATTGAACATCTGCAATATCTCTATGCATTTCTTTATTATATCTCCGCTCTCATTTCGTGCCGAAAATAATCCGGATCAGTTCATCACATTGCGACGTTGCTATGCTTGTCAGAATGTGACAATACCATGTTTGTCAGAATGCAACATTATGGCTACGTTTGACACATTAGGACAACGGGACAATTATCTTCACATTGTGATGATGAGTCTATGTTCATCACAATGCGATAATGAGGCTATGTTCGTCAGATTGCGACAATATGACTATTTTCATCACAATGTAACAATGGGGATATGTTCGTGACAATGTGATGATAGGGAAATGTTCATCACATTGCGACGTTACTATGCTTGTCATGTGACACTACCATATATAGTGAATTAAAACATCATTAAATGCATCATATATATATATTAAGTGCATCATATAGAAAAATGAGTTAAACACATCATAAACACATATAATTTATGTTGGATGAGAGGTAATTAAAAAATCAACATAAATATAAATGCATCATATATATAATGAATTAAATGTAACATATACAAAAATGAATTAAGCACATCATAAACACATTACAAAATCATTTTTGCATTGAAATAGATCATCTCTTTGCAATATTGGGCTATGTTTGTCACAATAAGACATTGGGTTGCATACATCACCATTGTGACAATGGTTATGTTTGATAGATTGCGACATTTCAAAATGTTTCTCACATTATGACATCAAGATATTTGCATCATATTGCGATGATGATGCATTGTTCATCACATTGCGACGATGAGGCTAATTTCGTCACATTGTGATTACGGGGAAATGCTCATCACATTCGACCAAAGGGTATGCTCATCACATTGCGAAATTAATATTATTGTAAGAATGTGACGATACCATGTTTGTTAGAATGCAACATTATGGCTACATTCGACACATTAGGACAACAGAGAAATTATCGTCACATTGTGATGATGAATCTATGTTCATCACATTGCAACAATGAGGATATGTTTGTCACATTATGTCAATATGGATATTTTCATCATAATGTGACGATGGAGATATGTTCGTGACAATGTGATGATAGGGAAATGTTCATCACATTGCAACGTTACTATGCTTGTCATGTGATGCTACAATATATAATGAATTAAATACATCATTAAATGCATTATATATATATATAATTAAAAAAAAGGACAATTCTTATTATAACTTGTCACATACAAAAAAGCACCCGTCACGAGGCTGCCAATTGTTCCACCAAATTAGCAAAAACCAAGACAGTTGGCGGCGTGTGATGTCTAAGTCAAAAAATGGCGGTCCACCATCTTCCCTGCCAAGAAGAAACCGGGGCAGGTGACGGCCTGTAGTCTTTACATCATTGTTCAAAAGTAAAACTAGAAGTAAAAATAGACTAGAATTAAAACTGGACATAGGAACAGAATTAAAATTAACATCTAAGAAGGAAATTGTACACTAGAACCAGATTGATCTCCACTCCATGGAATTACCCATTAACATTAGATGTTGTGTCGCATGGATATTTGTTGTGAGGCATGTTCCAAGTCTGCAGGAAAAAAGGCCTTGCACATGTCGAACATTTTTTCCCAGCTGGTGCATTGGAAAATGCCTCATACAACATGTCGATGCGTTGGTGCATGGGTATGTCGCAGTGGATTTGATCCACCATTTGGCTCCACAACTCGAACACTAACTCTATTTTTTTTGGGTGGAATAAGGGCGGGGGGGCATGCTATGGTTCTGGGATTGTTGAGATAGGTGGTGGCACTAGGACCTTCCCACCCTCCACCGTCAAGCCACCCACAACCTCTCCTATAGCATCCTATGTGCCATCCTTGTGCTCCATCCTCCTTCTCGATTTCCTCATCCTCCACTGCGGCGTTGGAGAATTCATTGTGACCTGGAAGCAAGGTGTCCAGAGAGTCAAGGTGGAGGAATTCCTTCGGGAATTCCTCCTCCACGATATATGTGTGAACTTCCTCTGCCTCCTCCATGGTGCCGGTGTAGTGGTGAACCTCTGTGGTTGGTGCAGTGGTTTCTGCTAGAAAATTTCTTGGGGGCTTCCAATTCTCTAGCATGGTGAAGAGAAGGGATTTCAGAGGGATTTGTAAAGGTTCCTCCAGATCACTTCCTCCACATAAGCCATTGGAGACAACCTATCCTTTACTCTGCTGAGTGTGGGAAATGGAAAGTTCCCTCTCTGATTACTTCCTCCTCCTCTCTCGTGCGGTGAAGCTATGCCATACAGGGCCGCGACGCAGCCTACCTCTCTCCCTCGGCATCGAGGAGATGATGTGTATCACTATTGTGTAAGAGGTCCTGTGGTGGTTGCACTAGATCTCAGAGATGTTGGCCTGGTGCAGGGCGAAGGTGAAATGGTGTGAGCTGCTGAAATGTTAGATAAGAGCATAGAGGAGTGACATGACTTCTCCCACTAATGTCTCCCATCCATTGAATCCCATGGTGTTACAAATTATTTTGGTCACTCTGGTAATGTATCTACAGTTATGTGTTCAAGCTCTCATAAGGACCTTTTGCCTGAGAAAAGTGACTATTGTCCTCTTCTACAAAACATGTTTTTAAGATGTGTTTACAGGCTACATGTATTGTAGGGTGCGAGAAACCTTGCTTCTCACAGGAAACCCTATACTTGGAGTGCGAGATGTTCACAGTATGCTCTATAGGTAGGGTGTGAACCTGCTTCAAAGCTTAAAAGGAAGAGGAAGTTACAAAGGTTTTAGAAGAGGATCTTCTAGAAAATGAGTTGGCATTCGCATGGTTGGCATCTTACTGAATTCTCAGATTTAGTGGGATCATACTCATCCATTTAACCATAACTCCTTATCCTATATAATGAAAGGTTTCTCAAGGAAGAGGTTAAGCAAGATTGAATAAAGAATTGATGAAAGAATGGATTCAAAATTGTGTGAGAAATCCTGTTTGAATTGATGCTTGAGGCCTCCATTTGTCCATCAAGCCCTCGTGGATCTTCTTCATGCAAGTTTGGATCAAGTGTGTGTGTTAGAACAAAGGACCATCGAAAGGAATCTTGTGACACCAAAGCGATCTTGTTGTATCTTCTACTTTCATTTAATATAATACAGTGGCATGTCCCTTTCCCATAAAACCACTCTTATTTTATTGCATACTTCCTTGATCATATGCATAGGTTGTCATTGAATATACTTTACTATCTTCACTCTGGTTGGTTTGTGTCGTCTTAGATATGATCTCGCAAGAGCACCGGAGCAAAGTAGGAACAACAAAGACCTAAGGAAGCGATATAAAGGTATGTCAATCGTTCCTCCTTCAGTAGTAAATTCAATGATAGTTGCTTAGGGAAAGCGTCATGTCCTATCCTGTTTTGTTCTAGATCCAGGTGGATCTAGGGAGATTTGTTAGTGTCCACATATACCGATTTATCCTATAACAAAATTGGTGACGCCATTGGGGATACAACTCATTTTTTAGTTTTTATTGGCCATTTTCTCTTAACCTACCTTTTTCATTACCAACCAGTCTCTGAGTCTGTAAGAGACCCTTATAGACTCTTTGGACCTAGAAGTTCACTCAAATTTTTTGTCCTTTTTCAAAAATTTTCTTGATTACAAACCTTCTCGCACTGTACCTCTCTGTGACCTACGAGAATAATTGATGTTCGCACCCTACTGTTCAATCCAGTGTGACCTTCTCGCACCTTGTCTATATCTAGACTGCGAGAATCCCTAATTATAGCACTGTACCCCACTACGAGGCGGTGAACTCATTTGTAAAAGTTTTGGATTAGGTCTTCCTGTCTTTTTGATGCCCATATTTGTTTGTTTATCTGGGGAGAACTTCTTTTTCTAGTGTTTGAATGTTTCTTGACTTAAAATCATGCGGTTGATTAGTTTTTGGATATCGAAAAATCTTCTTACTCTTTTTCCCAATTTTTTCTTCTTTACCTTTTATCAATAAAGGTATAATATTGGATTCTAAGATCTGAGTGCTTGTTTGATCAAAAGCCTTTGATTGGATTAAAAATTGGGATTAATTGTCCTTTTAGATTGCTTGCTGCTTGGAATTTTTTTGTTCATGTGCATTTGAAGAGATTTTTTCTTGTCATTTTGTTATCTTTATCTTCATTGAAAGATCGATTTGGGTGTTTTTGAGTATTTTATTTTCATTGGTTGCTTACTTTTTCTTAGTTCCATCCCCATTTTTGGGTTTATAACGAAAAAATTAAAGTCTTTTTCTTTTAAGCAATCATTTATTAAGAAAATATTGGCGTTAAAGTATTGAAAGAGAACGAATAGTGAATTTACATTGTCAATGATTGTTTGATAATACATTTCAAAAGAGATCGTACATTGTAGTCTGCATTATTCCAGAAAACTCCTCTTTCCCTACTGTAGATAGAATTCATCAAACGAAAATTTGTATCATTCATTTATATTTACGCATTGTTGGGTCAGAGTCTTATACAATATTGGTTTGGTTTACGTCTCCCTCTTGTGTAAAAACAACCTTTAATAATATTACGCAACTTTAAAATTCAACTAGTAACTTTTTCTAGGGCTCTCTTGCACCAACATTAGCTAGGCTAGAGCTTTGGAATAGGCAGTGAGACACACTCTCCAAAGCGTAAAACACACAATAGTATCTTGTGATAGGGAGTGTCAAATTCCATTTGCAACATTTTGTCCTGGGAAGTCCTTCTCACACAAGGGTCAAACCTGAGGTCGGATTGAGATTGACAGAGTTACTCATCCTGCTTTGTTGATCCTGGTGTCGATATTGCACGTATTACCGGGGTCACTTGGAGGTATACCCACAATGATGAGTGGAAGCCTCTCAAGTTGATTTCGAGCTATATACCCTGCCCTTGCGTGTGGATCAGACTGTCGACTGTTCCCCCAAGCATCATTGTTATTTGTGGTAACTTTAATAGCCTATCTTCTTAGCTTCCTACACAAGGTGACTGTGGAGGGGTAAGTCTTCACGGTACTTGGAATTGACATTGGCCAGACTCACTCGGGCTCCTTGGAGGGTATACCCACGATTATGTGTGGGAGATTGCACCAAGGTGTAAGTCTGTTAAGAAGGTCGTTAATGTAACTTTTCCACCCTAGCCCAACCCCTTCTTGTCTTGATGTCACGACGTTGGATTTCATCACCAACTAGTGATTTTTGAATAGGAAGGTCTTGGTTGCTTGGTTTTGATTCCTAGATTTTACTAGTGCATGTTATTTGTTTCCGTAAGTTGGCCATAGAATTTCTTTCATGAGATTTTTACTCAATCACCATTGACCCTCCACACCGTTCACGTAGAATGCAAGGACTACCCTCAGAAGATCTGGAAGGTTTTCAACCCTTGCCTACCAACTCACCGGAGGGCTCTCATCAATAGAGTGAAGTCCAAGACATTGCCACTCCACAAATGGAAAGAACCGACTCTTTAGAACAGTTCTGAATTACAAATTCCTGAGAAGGCTTCCGACTTCCTTCTGATTGTGTGAGACGTATTGTTCAAGTGAATTCATCTAGAGATATTGTTTTTGAGTCTTCTGGATTACCAACCGGACCTTTCACAAGTCCTGAAGGTCAAGATCCTTTTTGGACTACTGGAATTTTTAGACGGGATCTCTTTGGCTCAAGATCAGGCGTTGATATCACTGTCACACTTGAGCCGCCCGAAACATCCGATCCAAACACAATACCTTTTACTACTGCCTATTATTTCCCTGGTTCAGACGCTCAACCAACCGACCATATCTTGACTGTCCCCCTTCAAATGACCCATTATACAAGGGTCCCAGATACTACGAATATTCACACTGGGAATACGGTGGCTAGCCAATCCCCCATTGGCACACCACCTTCACCCAGACTCACCCCAATGCTTCCTCCCATATATCATGCATTGAATGCCTCTATTCTCATTCCTACACAAATCCCATCCAAGAATCCTGGCATTTCCACTCCTTCTGAGCACCATCTTGTTCCTGTTTTTATTCTGACACTTCCTCAACCCCCTTCCAGAGGGTCTCTTCCATCCCCTATCGGAGGAACTGACCCTAGTGGCACCATTCAGTCTTTCACACCTAATTACCTGATTCATGTTGGTGAACATTTTCACCCTGGAGGTCAAATCCCAATTGGGACACAACCTTCGATTGGAGGGAAACCCCCACCTACCCCACCCACTGGACAAAACATACCTACAAACTTGGCCCAGTATTGGAACTATCTTATCCAAAATAATCCTCAATCAACTAGGGGGAAATAGCCTCAAACTAACTCTTTCATACCCCCTAGCACATGCCAACCATATCCAGGTCCATCCAATTCCATTTGGGGCTTGAAGGTTGGACCCAATGTCCTTGTTCAAGGGAATCGCCCTAACCAATACAACCCTATAAATTACATGCCTCTGTACCAAAAACTGAATCTGCCCGGATCTTCGCATTATATGCAAAATACTTATGGTCCTACTGGTATACCTATGGGACTTCCTCCCAAAAGTCACCAATACCCCCACGTGAATAGACAGTTACCTTTCTTAGCCACCTTGGACCTCCCTGATCTGTCTAGAATTTTAAACGATCCTATCCATCACTCTCCTCAATGGCCCCCATACTGGCCAAACTACCTTCTGACATTCCTAAGTTCTATGGTAAACTAGGAGAGGACCCGAACAATCATGTAATGACTTTCCACCTTTGGTGTTCATCCAACTCCTTAATGGATGACTCTATTCGAATACGTCTTTTTCAGCGAACTCTCACGTGTTCCATCGCGAAGTGGTATACAAATTTTCCACGAGGCTTCTTCGCTGACTTTAACACCCTCGCCATGTATTTTCTCACCCACTACCAGTTACTGATCCGATACGAAACAGGAACTGAAATTTTGATTTCTTTCAAACAAACCAAAGCCACTCATATCTTTGATCACATTCATGAGTGGCGACGGTGAAGACATCTCATCAAACTTGAGCTTCCCAATAAGTTACTGGCAGAGTGGTTCATGAAATCATTCGTGAATGATATCGCTCGTGACATCTCCATGGGTGGAGTTGTCACAGAAGAACAGGTGATCAATCGTGCTTAATACCTTGACCTCGTTTACTCACAAACATGTACTCTTTATGATTTGCTCCCTGACGCACCTCGTCCTTCTACTACTGCTTCTTCAACTACCCATGCTGCTTCTCATGCGGATGATGGTGTGATTGGCACTTTCCAAGCCCAACCCCACTCCACACAAGCCTCTACCATCAACCCCAAGTTTGTTTCTTCTAGTGTTCAACATGCTCCGTCTCCTACTCCTCCCATCGGCAAGACTTCAGAGGTGAAATCTATTCAATCTACCCCTGCCGGAAAGAATAAATCCAGAAAAGGGAAGGGTAAGAATAAGGAGGATAAAAATAATCCGCAATCTGAGAATACCAAAACACAACCTGTTGACGATAAGAATAAGCGCAAACCCCGATACCCTTGTCTTATCTGTGGTGATGATCACTACACTAAGGATTGTCTGAGACGAGTCGAGGTTACTAAGTTCCTTCAAGGGACCCCGAAAACACCTACCCCGACTGTGTTGTCACAACCCTTTCCTTCTCAACAACAAGCCCAATTGGTCATTCATGACCAACCTTCCCCCTCCAATACATCCTATTTCTTAATGTGTATAGGTGATTCAAAGAAGAACGACAACACACTTACCACTCGAGCCAAAGATTATTCTTCCTCCAAAGAGAAGGTTGATCACATACCTCCTTCCTTGGTCCAACCATCTCCATCGAATCCACCTACCAATGGTCCTCTTCATCTCGAACACCCACTCTAAACATACCAAACACATTTCTTCTGCTTAGATTGTAGAGTGAGTGCATTCTTCATTACTATATTGATCCTGTTTTCTTATCCATGTCCTTTTCTGGGGTTCCTGTCAGTGACTATTGTTATTTTGTCACGATTCTCTAGGAGGGAATTTCATTCTGCAATCTTTGGCCATCTGTCCAAAATTGTTACATTTGTAACATTCCACTTCAGTGCTCAAAGATTCAAACCTGTTGTAACTTATTCTATGTGTTTCACTAGGCCTTCTTGGATAACCCCTTTGGGTATGACTTTCAAAGTTGTTTTTGTTCATGTTGTTAGCTCTGCAATTCACAGCTTTATGTCCAAAATTATTACATCCATAACATAAAACAAAAAATATAGTTTGATACCTTGGAGTTGAAGATATTCTGAAAGGAGGTACTCTTATGAATTTTTCTTCTTCCCGAGGCCTATCTGTTGGATTTTTATTTTGAAATCTAAATCTTCTCGGTAGATGAGTGTCCCTGTAATCTTTCTTGTAGATCTTCCTATCCCCCTTGATTGTTTTTGCAAATATTTTTGGATATGTTTCTTTCTCTGTTGTTCTATAGCTTGATCATTTTTCTTTCTGATTGTATCCAAGTCCAGACTTGTCATGATGACATTTTTTACTGCTAATAATGTCATCCAAAAATTTTGAGTTGTTCTGCATATTTTTATTTTGAAGATCCTTTCTTAATGTGACAATCTCTTCTTCCAAATTTCCATTGATCTTGTCCTTTTCTTCTAGTTGTTCTTTGAATGTTTCTTCAATTCTTTTATCTACTTCTATTTGAACTTTCAAATTTGTGATCATTTGTTCTATTTATTGTTAGGGTCCTAACCCGCACATAGGTAGAACAATATATTCGGATGTAATAAAGGTCAATATTAATAAGGCCTTGCAATAAAATAGAATAAGTTGGATGTAAGAAGACCTAATAGAAGCTTTCGCCTCTAGAAGGATCTTCCTCTAGATGCTTCTTTTGATAGACATATTTAGTATAAATAGGAGTCGAGGGTATGAGAACCCTAGCTTGGATATTATTGTAATAGAGCTCTGCTCAGCTGGATGTTTCCCCCTCGAAGAGGCTTGTGAACATTGATTTCAGAATCAAAGTGTTATTTCTATTGTTATTATTATATAATTTTAGTGCTATTGTGGTGATTGTTCTAGTTATATTGTTGTTATTCTGCCATTTCTAGCATTTTATTTCTGTTCTGCATACTTTATAGATCTGGTATATTACAAGTGGTATCAAAGCACTTTCCTCGGCAGAAAGTGTGGGTTAATTTTTTTTCAGGGTAGAGATGTATTACGACGTCTTTAAGCCACAAAGATCTGTCATTACATGCATAATATCGCGGTTGAGGGATTCATACACGCAGGAAATACATGTGCTACTTAAGCGCACATCTGTTGGCCACCCTTGTAACCCCTAGTGGTACCCCTTTGAGTGGTAGCACATCAGAAAACACCTATGTATGGATCGACCTAGATTACCTGAAGCCCTCTTTAGATAAACTGATCGACCGCCTATCTACTATAGTGTCACCAAGAATAACACTTGGGAAGATACTCTCTAGTACCTGGGTAGTCGGGTAGTATGACTAAGGGTATGGTCTATCCTCCTTAGTTAGTGCCCTGAGATATTGGGCCGAGTACTACTGTTGGACCCCACATGTATATCAGAGAGCTATAACAAGGGGTAAACCCTTGTCTGTAGAACTCTTGAATACCTAACCCTTGGGGACAAAAACATAAACAAATTAAAACAGACAAGATCTATTTCTGTGCAAATGTGTTCAGGTTGCCAAGTAAATACACATTTCTTTCTGGTTAAGAATTTTGCATTTCCTCTCTACATTATTCTTCAGACCGGAGTAGAACTCCGCAGGTGTAATAATAAAAAAAAAAACAAGTTTGGAAATTTTTTCACCACTATTTGAGACCTATTTCATTAGATTCATCTCTTCTCCCTTATCACATTCATCCATATCATTTTTCGGAAAAAAAATTGACCCCGCCCACCCCGTTTCAGTTCCCCCATCCTCATGGCCCATACCCATAGCCAAGACTTGGAAGCTCACTTCAACACCTTGCAATCTGGTCTCATCAAGACTCAACAATAAGTGAAACAACTCAGTGTCAATGTTGTCACCATAAATACAACCATGGAGTCCTCAATGGAGGAAATCAAGCAAGACCTCACCACCCAACTTGAATCTGTCTTTTCGGCACTCTGCACCAAACTGCATATCCCTACATATAACCCTTCCTCTTCCTCACCTCCACATACTGAAGGTGACCATTCCTCTCATTCCCATAACTTTCAGAACCATCACATTCAACGTGACCTATGCATTCCGCAGGTGGATGTGACCAAATTTGATGGCTCAGACCCCACTGGTTGGGTAACCCAAATGGAACATTATTTCTCTTTATACAACATTACAGATGACTTGGCCAAACTTCGGTATGGTGTTCTCCATCTAGATCAAGAATGTTGGCAATGGTGGCAATGGAGAAAAACTTCTCGTCAAGGGTATATTGATTGGACACACTTTGTGGCAGAGCTTTATGAATGCTTTGAAACTGACACCAACCATTTGATCTGTTTGACAAAGTTGAAACAATCAGGAATAGTGGAAGAATTTATAGCTTCCTTTGAGCACCTGGATTTTCAGATAGAGGGCATGTCTGATTCCTTTTTTTGAGAATGTTTTATTAGTGGCCTCAAGGAGGATATTCAGGCCCATGTCCTCATGGCTCGGCCTCAGAGTTGGGTGGAGGCTACTAAAAGAGCTAAAGAAGCACAACAGGTTGCATCTTCTCAAAACCGAAAACTCCTTCTTTATCCCTCTCTCTAAATCAATAAATCCCACTACTCCCTCCGCTCCACTAAAGATCCAAAAATTGACCAGGGATGAAATGGTTGAACGCCAACTCAAAGGGGTTTGTTATAATTGTGATGAAAAATATTTCCCGGGCCACAAGTGTAAGAAAAAAAAGTTGTTTATGGCCATCTTCGAGGATATTTCAAAAGAGGATATTGAAACTCCCCTTGTGTCTGAGTCACTTGAAACCCTTGACATAACCCCTCCCTTAGACCCTCCTGAAGTAGAACTGGTCACCCTCACCCAAAGGGTGTTGTTCAAAAGTCTTCTTTCAATCCTCATGCGCGTGCTACCCAGAACTATAGTATTGTAGAAGATCTGGCCCAAGAACCATCCGCAATGTCAGCCCTCAAAGTCCTTCAGAGTTGTCCCACACAATAGAAGGCACTGTTGAAATATATTGGTGGAATCGACCCTACCAATACAAATTTAATAATTTTTGACTTGGAAGATCACATTCCAAGGTTACCCCCTCAACTCGAATTTCAAATACAAGTTATTGTCTCCGATAAGAACATTTGTAGAACAGTTATTGATGAGGGTGCCTCGACGTGTGTCATGTTTGTTACTTGCTGGAAAGCCATCGACTCTCCTCCCTTAACTGAATCACACAACACGCTCAAAGCCTTTAATGTCTCTGGGTTTAAGCCTTACAATGTCCTCCCTTTGTTGCCTATTACATTAGAAGGCAAAATGTTCAACGTTGAGGTTGAGGTCTTTGACACTCCTCTCAATTACAACATTCTAATTGGTCGTAGCTGGATCAATTCCATTCGTGCAGTTGTATCCACTCTTTTCCATGTTGTACATTTCCCACATCAAGGAAAAGTAATTACGGTGGACCAATTGGCCTTCTTTAACTCTGAGACACGTACTAGCAACGTTCCTTTCATTGCAACCCCCCCCTGGATATGAGAATGTCGGCATGGGTCTTCTTAAAGATTCCTCTTTGATGGGTACTTTCCCCATTCCGCCACCTGATATCCCACATTCGTCTGTCGCCTCGATCAACATGATATCCACCTCTATTCGAGAAACCCCTATGTCTTATGACCTGTGGATAGTACCTAACCCCGGTGATTATCTTCGCTACGATGACCAAATGCCTTTAAGTCCAGTCGAATATTCTTATCAAGCCATTCAATCGACAATCCCTTCTACCCCCTCTCTCGGTGATTTATCTCTGGATCCATTCCATGTCATTTTTCCTACTGACGAGATGATCATGTCTGTTATGTCCATGCAAGATACCCCTTGGGATGATGGACATCATCATTCCATTCTCTTCCTAGAACAACACACCATTGAGAGTTACCAATGGATATCGACCCTGTCGACCATTGTCATCATTTCTACCATTCCTGAGTCTACGCACGATATGTTATACGAAAGGAACTTAAGTAATATCTCACCCACCATTCCCCTCGACATATCCATTAAACCTGGAGTTGTCGAAAATGTGCATATCGGAGCTTCGTGTTCCAATGACGAAGTTGTCACCTACAAGTCTCTTTTTCAAGAATTTTATGACGTCTTCGCATGGAGATATGAAGAAATGTTGGGTATTGACCTTGACATTGTTATACATGAGATTAAGACATACCCGAGCGCTAAACTCGTCCGGAAATGACTTTGTCCGGTCCACCCATGTTCAAGGGCTCTAACTGACTGAGTTTCCAATCTTGTTCCGGTTAACAAAAAACAAGGTACGATCCACATGTGCATTGATTATAGGGATATTAACAAAGCTTGTCCTAAAGACAACTTTCCTAGCCCCTTTGTTGACCAGATCGTCGACGATTGTGCCGGGAGTGAAATTTTCTCTTTGATGGATGGTTTCTTCGGATATAATCAAATCAATATCATACCTGCCAACCAACACAAGACCGCTTTTATTTGTCCTTGGGGCACTTTTGCCTACCAGAAACTACCCTTTGGTTTAAAGAATGTCGGCATGACTTTTCAACATGCTATGTCTTATGCATTTCATGATATAAAAAACATTTTCCAACTATATATCGATGACCTACCGACTCATTCCATGCATCGTGTCGATCATCCAACACACCTCCGAGCCATTTTCCTCCGATGTCGGTTTTACCGTATACGCTTAAACCCGCACAAATGTGTTTTTTGTGTAGAATCTGATCGACTTCTGGGCTTTATTGTTTCACATCAAGGGATCATGGTAGATCCTTTGAAAGTCGAGGTGATTCTGAATCTCCTTCCTCCTTCCTCTCTTCGCCATCTACAAAGTTTGCAAGGGAAGGCAAACTTTCTACGTTGTTTCATCCAAAACTATGCTGAGTTAACTCTTGGATTTACTTGACTACTCAAGAAAGGTTCTAGGTTCATATGGGATACCACTGCCAACAAAGATTTCGATGCTTTAAAATTGACTTTAACCCGTACCCCACTACTTTTCCCACCCGATTACAATCAAGATTATTTCCTCTATCTCCCAGCCTCAGACTCTACCATTGCTATGGTTCTGGTCCAGGAGGATGATTCTCATGATGAACATGTCATTTATTATTTGAGTCAGAGTCTCATGACTACCGAAACCAAGTATTTACATGTTGAAAAATGGACCTTGGCCGCCGTCCAAGCTGTTCAACGTTTCCAGTACTATATCCTTTTACGCAAGATTACTGTGATTTCCAACTGCAACCCTATGCAACACATTCTTACACACCAATTTCTAGGGAGAAAATACTCCAAATGGATCGTAATACTCCAGGAGTTTGACTTAGAATTCGAACGCGCTAAGTCCAAGAAATCCCTGGTGTTTGCCGAATTGATATGCGACCTTCCCTGTTCTAAGATGAAAAATGTAGTAGAGTATTCATTACCTGATGAATCCATTTTTTTGATCAGTTCAGATGACCTTTGGTATGGGGATATCATCATATATCTCCAAACTCAAACTTTTCGGCCCAATTTGTCTAACACTGAATGCCATCAAATATGCTACCAAGCCCATCAATATATTATCACTCTTTATCATCGTGGGATTGAATCCGTTTTTTGACGATGCCTCACATTTGGCGAAGCCGAGAAAGCCTTGAATGACTACCATTCTGGAGCATGTGGCGGTCACATGTATGGGTATGCTACTACCCAAAATATCTTATGAGCTGGGTATTTTTGGCCTTCTTTATTCAACGATTTTATTATTGCTGTCCAAAAATGCCACGCTTGCCAAACCTACAAAAACAAAATATGATCTCACCTTGTTCCTCTACACCCTGTAGTCTCTGTTGGACCTTTTGCGAAATGGGGTATCGATTTCATGACATGTCACCCTCACTCAGTCGGGGGGTATGGATACATTATTGTAGCTGTAGATTATTTTACGAAATGGGCCAAGGCGATGTCGACATTCGACAATACTGGAAAGACTGCAACACTATTCATATTCAATCACATCATTGCTCAGTTTGGTGTTCCTCAAGCTATCATTACTGATCACGGTAGTCACTTTAGAAACTTCATGATGTCAGAACTCACTGAAAAGTTGGGTCTTCGCCATGAAAACTCAACACCCTATTACCCACAGGCCAACGACCAGGTTGAATCAATAAACAAAGTCCTCATTACCATGCTTCGATGAATGATAGGGATTCACAAAACGAGTTGGTAGACAATGTTGTTTTTAGTATTGTGGGATTACTGGAAATCCGTCAAGTCTGCTACCGAGTTTACACCTTTCCAGTTAGTTTATGGTCTCGAAGCCATTTTGTCAATTGAATGTGAGATACCATCTCTAAAGCTAGACGTTGAACTTCTCCCAAACACTTCTGCTGAAGAAGAACATCTATTGTATCTTATGCAACTAGACGAAACGCGTCGTGATGCCACCCTAGTTATAGAAACCCAGAATACATGCGTCAAAGCCCAATACGACAAACATGTCAAGCCACACATTTTCTCTGAACGTGATCTAGTTCTCCTTTATGAAAAAGATCGAGATTTGCTAGGAGCCAAAAAATTTGAGGCTATGTGGCGAGGCCCTTATATCGTTAGACGAGTGTTGGAGAAAGGAGCCTACGAGTTAGTGGACTATGATGGTATCCCTTTGAGTGAACCTAGAAATGGGCTTTACTTAAAGAAGTACTATGCTTAGATCATCTGTGCATGAGTGCTTGTATTTTATTGTATCATACTTTTTGTGTGTTACTTCAATGTGCTTTTTCGTTATTTGGTTTCTACCCTCGACTGCTTACCTTGCTTTGTGCTTAGTTTCCAGATGTTGGAGTCTTCATTACCCCACATTGGCTTCGCCGATGGTGCTAGTCGTAGTACTCAGAACCTTGCTTCTGGTGCATGGGCAATTTATGCACCTACAAATGAACTTATCAGTCTACGAGGTGTTTTCCTTGGTTGTGTGACCAATAATATTGTAGAATATAGCACCGTCATCGAGTTGTTGACTAATGCTATTTCACTTGGTATCTGCCGCCTGGTGATACAACTTTATTCGCGGCTAGTAGTGCTACAATTAAGTAATGTCTATGCTATCCGAAGTCCTACTTTATTGCGGGTATATCTACGAATTTGCCTCTTAGAATGTCATTTTGATTATATTGAATATCAACACATTCCTAGATGTCTAAATACATTGACTGATGCTTTAGCTAATTATGTGTTAGATAGATATCTGAGACTTTTATAAAACCAATCACACATCACATGTATTATACAAAACAAAATAATCTGGTAGAAACCGCATATTTATATATATATATATATATATATAATTTTTGTCCAGGACCAAAATATCAAAATATATGAAGCCCATGGCTTCTACAAATTAGCATCACAGATGACGCTCACGGTAACATACAACTGCCCGGGCTACCCTACGGAGCAATCGACTAAGAGACTCAGATACGCCCACAGTATGACGTTGATAGCGCCTTGGGATCTCCCCAATAGTGATGTCTGGGACATCCACAGTTAGTCCCTCTAAGTTCTATTCAACTGCCTCGTAGTCCTCAACATCCTATCTTGCCACTGTAGCCACTTCTCCTCGTCTCTGAATGGGAGACGTTCCTGGAGGTAGATATGGCCCCACATCTGTGTCATGAAAATATTTTTTTTGATTAGTCCTTGGATCAAAGACATAAAAACATTTTATATAATAAAATTTGCAAAAAACATTAAAAAGGGCAAAATGTGTACTTCTTACCTAAGTCACCCCACTGAGCATCCTTAGGCAAGACCAAATCCGGATCTCCTCGGAAATCCAAACCGGCATATGTGTAGTCATCGATTATCAGAATCTAGGGCCTCAACCAGTCAAAAAATGAATCGTTATATTTGATTATAGGCCCTTCTACATGCCGAACCATGAGGTTACACCACCTCAACATCCTTGGATCCTGTGGGGTTGGTAAACCCCAATCTACCTGTAGTCGCAGGAGTGGGACCCTCTCAAGGAATAATGACACCAAAAGTGACCTGTACCCGAATTGCTTTAGGTCACCCCTTCTGCACTTTGTCAGTTACCTCTTCATACTGCAGAGAACTGCATCTGACCAGTTGAAAACCCGAGGCTTTATGCACTCTATTGCATATTGGAAATAGCTCTGGAGAGCCATGTGTGGAGCATCTCTCCCGGCCATGCATGCAATGGTAAACAAGATAGTCTACAAGGTCATATTTTGGACACCCCAGATGGCGACCTTACTCTTGCTCCTCTCCGCCTCGGGAACACAATATTAGCTAACATACTTGCTCATAGGAAGTCCGCCGCCTCTACCTCCGGTCAGAGTAGCATGGTATCCAAGTCATGACAACCCCGTCAAAAAATATATATCCTCGATATCTAGTGTAAGCGTGTGGACCCATACATGAAATAACTATTGATCCACATCCCACATGTGGACCAGGTACTCTAACAACCTGAGTTGCTCTCATGCCCGGGATCCTGAAAATTTTTAAGAGCCCACATTCTAGGAGGGAAACAACTGTATTCGGATCATTTTCGACAATGGCATTATCCTCCTCGTGTTCTTTTTCCCTCCATTCCAACATCGTGATGATCAACACCTGCAATGGATACCTGAGAAGGAAGTTAGAAACTTGTTTTAACCTCTTGCATAAATTTTTATTGAGTAAAAACATGCACGAAAATCCATTTTTCGGCCCTTGCAGGTAAAGCTTGCACATAGTGCGAGATTCTTGCAGGTGCACTAAAGCCCAGCTGTGAGAACCTTAGGTTCTCATAGGTTCCGAATGTCTCACCTACGAGAATGCCTGAGTGCACCTATCGGCCCTAAATGGAATCAAAACACTAAAATTTTCCATTAAAAATCAATTTTAATCCATGAAAAAGTTGAAGAATCAGGAGATTACTTCATTGGCCGAAATCGTTTTCCGAATGACTGCCTGTACCTCCCGCAATAGAGAAAAAAAATTTGGGAAAAAAGAGGTATGTCGGATAAGTTTTTGGAAAAGTAACAATGAAATGGTAAAAATGGCTTTTCACCCATATTTATTTACTTTTTACTATTTCTCATTCACTTTTTTATATTATTTATATTATTTTTCTTAAAAAACCTAATGCCTTAATGGCCTTGTGAGTATGGTTTTTCACAGATAGATGACCTAGAAGCCCGAACGACGGTGTATGAGTATTTTTTCCTTTTCTCGTCACATGTACAAATGCCTTTTTAGTGTTTTGTAGGAAAAACCTCGAGCTCAGTCTTTGTTCGTTCTTGCGCTCGAAAATACATGAGAACGCAATCGAGTATACTTTTGTCATCTTTTCGTACTCGTCATGGTAACACAAAAACAACGAAAATAAGGGAGTATCCTTTAAGTTCTTTTCACGCTCCATAAAAATGAAAAGATTGCCGAGCGATCTTATTCTTTTCACGCTCGTAAAAGTATTTGAAGGAAACGTTCGATGAGCGATAGTTTATCATTTTTTTGGTCTCATCGAACTAATTTATGAAAAAGGAATTGGGAGAGTTCTCTTTATGTGTTTTTCAGACTCTCAAAACATGAAAAAACCCCGAGTTTTCTATCTTTGGACTTGTTAAACAAACATCGAAAGACCCTTTATGGGACCAAACCACTTCTTCCTAGGGTTCGTTAAATGTACTCCGAGGGACTCGTCCGAAGGATGAGCTTACATCAACAATCATATGTTATCCTCCTCAAGCTTGTGTAAAAATAAAGAAGTACTCGCCAAAAATGGTGGGGGAAATTTTGGGAAAGGGATATGCCTTCGTATTTGTATTAATGGCAGTAACTGTCGGCCTTGAACATGACACCCCCTGTTCGTCATTTGAATCCGGGTTGGGAAATCCATTTGTCTCTCATCTGACTAGCTACAAGGTCATATCTTGGGTCGTCTTTGAGTCAATGTTGCCAAGACCATTGTCGTGTCGTTCATATGTTCAAGAGAAGTCCAAACAAGCCCTTTGTTGAGTCGGCCATCTACAGTTGTCCATTCTTACCATGTCGGCCTTCCCCGTGTCTGTTTCAAATCATATTCATACTTTGACTTACCCTCAGAATCTGTTACTTATTTCATGTCATTGATAGGGGATACATCAAGGCCCTCCTGTGATGAGTCTTTTTCCATTAAATCCAACTCATTATCCAAGAATAAGACTTAGAAATCATTTAGTACCTTAGAAACTGCATGTCTTAATGGTAGGTCTCTTCGCATTCGACAATGGATTCACATCATTGGTCCTTGATTGAGAGATTCTGCCGAGTGTTCAACTTCAGCTCATTTATTCACATTCATTCGAATTGTACTTAGGTACCTTGGGAGTCATTGGAATCAATGGTGATTTCCCTCGCACTTGTTAACGGTTTTCATCAATGACCGGTAATCAAGTGGTTTCTACCATGTTTGACTTCGACACATTTAATCACATGGCTAGATTCGTACTTTTCAGATGACGAGATTGAAGGCCCTGGGTCTCATCTTTTTGGCCCAGGTTGCACTAGAGTATTTATGATTTGTATTGACACATAGATCCACTTTGTATGTCGCATGGCTATGTCCTAATCTGAGTCTTTTAACACATAGATCCACGGTGTATTCCTGGTGGCTATGTAGCATTTTGACGACATGGATCCACAGTGTACGATTGGTGGCCATGGCCTACATTTATGATTTCATTCATTTGTGGTCTGAGCATGGGAATGCCTACCTTAGAACTGGTATTATATTCTGCAGATGCTTGATTGTTTGCAGGGTAAAATCATGAAGCTGGGTAACACTTTCGTGACAATCGGGTCTCCAAAATTTCTAGCGGCAATTTTTCGGCCGAACAAATATTACTTTCGGCCGAAATATTATTCGGCCGAAAATTTTCACGTCAAATTTAACGGT
>ML776880.1:1406103-1416752 GCA_009831015.1 Picea engelmannii
ATAATTGATCTTTATTTTCACCCCATTGTCTAAGAAAAACATATTCTAGAGCACCCCAAGAATTGATGGAATTAGGGGAAAAACCTTAAACCATGTCCTCACTTCACCCTCAAATGTATGAAAAAGGATCCTCGTATATACATATTCATTTTCTAAACCTTTATTGTGAGTGAAATAACTAAATGTTTCCAAATGTTCGAGATTTGTGGTCTCACCCTCCCCATTAAATCTAGGAAATAGCCTCAAATAATTATCAAGAAAATCATGGAGATTCACTAGAATATTTAAATGAGCATATCTAGTAGCAAATTTAATGAAAAATCTTGGTGGAGGAGGAGGAGTTGGTTGTCTTTGTGGTATTTTCCCTGCCATAATTAGGTGCTCAAATATTAACTGAGATTTCTCAGGAAAAATGGGATTGATATAATTTTTTAGAATCTCTCCTTATTCAAGATGGTTTTCTGGAAAATTAGTTTGATGGATCTCTAAAAATTTCCTTTTTGGACTTAAGAAGGAAAACTTTGGGGTTGTAGACCAATTAGAAAAATATTCATAAGATTCCTTTGGGGAAATATTTGGAGAATTCTCAAGTGATTCTTTAGGAGAGATGTGAGGAGAATATTCAGTATAATGTATTTGAGAAACTACAATAGAGTCTTTAAGAGAATGTTTGATACACTTTTCAGGGAAAATTTTGATGGAGTCTATTGTAGAGACTGTCAAGGGTGGTTTTGGAGAACTTGGAAGAGATTCTTCAGGATATGGAAGTTGGGATGGTTTTGAAGGGTTAGAATTATTTACAAGAGTTTTTATTATGGATTCCTTTGGTTCAATATGATATTTTTCTTTCGATTTAGGAAGGGTGGAAGATGAAGGTTTAGAGGAGGTTATGGTAAGAGGAGTTGTGGGTGTACATTTAGGAGTTTTCTTTAACAACAGTTTTTCATGATTAGCCACTGGCATTATTTTATTAGGATCTGGGTGAGCCTGAGTGTTTCTATTTCCTGATGCTATGATTGGAAGTAAGGAGTCTCCATGTGAAGGATTTGTATCCTTCCTCTCTCTTTGTTCACTAGCAATGAGTAGGTTTTACTATCGTCTTTCCTAGGGGAAAATAAATTTATTTGGCTTGAGTCCTAGCAATGATGCCAAAAGAATGTTGTAACCCTTGAGATGTTTCTATGTAGGAAACTATGCCAAGGAATCCATTATATTAATTAATTTGTTTTTAGTTGATCTTTCCTAAAATAGAGTGTTTTTGTTGCTAATCTAGGCATGTATCTTTAGTCTTTAAATTTTTAAATATTTAATATGTGAAGGAAAATCATTCTATGCTTCAGATAATTAAAGCTTCATAAGATGAAATAATAATGTAGAGAAAACAAATTGAAAATTAAAGTAATACGCCCTCTGATAAATATTACTTCATTTTTAGTAAGAAGAAGTAATGTTTGTTTATTTATCTTAAAACCATAATATACTTTAAACTTTAAAGAATACTTCTTTTAATTAAAAAAGGAATAATGAAATATAAGCACAAGTCTCCCTTTATACTCATAGTATTTTTGAAGAAATCTTAAACTTTTAATGTTACCTTTGAAAACTTATGATGGTATTTTTTGTACTAAATCATAAAATTCATGGAAGTAGATACATATAAGAAGAAACTAAGAGCAAGGAGATATCAAAGAGAAAGATAAATCACATAATCTGAAACATAAAAGTTTGAGTCTTCAAAACTTGCAGATATTTTTATTAAAACTTATGCTCAGGCCAAAAATCTCTCTTCACATTTAGTTCTTATGAGAATTTATACAAGATAGGTCGAAACCAAAAATGGTTATCTGATACTATTTTTAGAAATTTGAGATACAAAAAAATATTTAACTCGCTAGAAATAAGATAGCTAGAGGAGTCAATTCCCAATTTTCTTCTTCTTTGATGAGACACCCTGCCAACAGTTGGAGGAGAAGATTCAAAGTCACATATGTAGGGAAACTAAAAGATTTCATCTGTCTGAATGTAATATCCAACTTAGGGTATTTTTCGTATGTAGGTGCATGTGAGAATAAGTTCTTTGTCTTCCATAAATATAGAAGTCATACATGAGTAGATTGACAATAGTTTAACCTCTTAGAGTATTGGTCATGTTCTAAAACTTATCATCTTTTTCTCTGGCAATAAAAAAAACTTTTTATGTAGTTTTCATATGACAATAACTTGCCATCTTTATCCCAGGATGAAGGTAACCCCATTTTCACCTAAATTCTCAAATTTATTGGAAAATCATTCCACATTCCTTTTCAGTGCTATGCATTCATTCTAAGATTGATCTATTGGATTCCTCTTTGTGAAGATTTTTTCATTTTCCATCACCATTGTTGTTCTGTCATTAACACCTTTCCTCAACAATGTTTCTCTAGAATTTGAATTTAGGAAATTTATGATCTGAGTGGCTACTTCATGTGGTCTTGTTCCCAATTCATGAAATGATTTATGTATCACTTCATCTACCAACAACATTTCATCGTCTATGATTTTGAAGTAATCCCAAAGCCTAGCTACTTCGCTGATAATTTCATCCCATATGCGATGCTTGGCTCCTACCAATTATGGTTTACCTAATAGTTTAGTCTTCATATGTTCCATATCAGTTAACATTTTATCCTTTATCTTATGATATTATGAAATAACTTTGTCTTTGTCTTTGATTTCTTCTTTCTTCTTTGAGATTGTTTTCTTTAGGATTTCAATTTCAGCACCTTTCAGGTTTAAATCTACTAATGCCCTTGATAGTCTAGTTGTTGGATCTGATATTTCTGTTGCTTGAAAAGAATAAGATCCTCCTAAAATTTCAATTTTTTTTCATACATTTCCATCTATTCACCCATCTCTACCACTTTCTTTACAAGATTATCTTTCTCTCCTTGGATTTCCTGGAGTTTTGGAGTCTGTACATGGTCAATTTTTGGTATTTTGAGATTTTGTTTCAAAACTTGGATTTCTTTGTATTTTTCTTTCATTAGTGCTTGTATGATGCATCATCTTTTGGATTGGATCCAAGTTCTATTATCCATTGTTCAAGTTCCTCCACTCTTATCAGTCTATTCCTGGTAGCAGCATTTTCATTATGTAATTGATTTCTGATCTATCAGATGGATTGAAGTTTATTCATTCCAAGATTAGCTATAATAGCATCTATTTTTATCATCTCTGTAGTTTGTCTGTGCAATTCAAAACTATCCAAAGGATGTACATTATTTAAATCAATGGTGATGTTTGTTACTTTTTTCTAATCCTTTGGCTCCATGACTGTTATATTTAGCCTCCCTTTCTCATAATCTACAACTAAGATCATTCTGGTCTGATATGCATCATGGTCATATACTTTTGGAATCATTCTCTTTTTTATACTTGCACCTTCCTTTCTAGTTTCCATGAATTGTTGAACTTGGTATAATTGCTTTGATTGATCACTAGTGCCTAAATATGATTTAATTTGACCTTCCACACCTTTGAGATTTTATGAATATATCACTTCTATAGTCACAACATGGCCTTTTTTCTTTGTCATTATTTATTTAGGTAACTTTGTTTCTTCTTCCTCTTCAATTTCTTCTAATTTCTGCTTTTGGGTTGATCCTTCTTCCCCTGTCTCTAAATTCTTTAATCCAGATTCTAAATGTTTTCTTTTGTATGTATTTTCAAACTATTGTGGATTTTGTGTGACTGGGGAATTTGTTGATTGATCATATGTTTTACCGTGGATTTGTAGAATTTTCAAAACATCTTGTCATCTGTCTTGATTTGGCAATATCTCTAATTTCTCTTTTTGTTGATGTTGATAAGGACTTTTCGCATGTGAAATTATTTTAGATGAAAATATTCCATGAGAGTCATAATTCCATGGTTCTCCCTATTGTAATCCCATAACTGAAAGCATATTTGATGTCACATGTAGAGATGACCTGGTATTCACAATGAAACAACCTACTTCCTTCTTCAATTTAAAATTTACCTTATACTTATTTAGCACAAAGTGAATTTCATCGTAGTTCAATCTTTGTCTAACATATTCAAGAGAAAAAATTCAGGGAGTCATAAAAAAAGGAAAGCGAAAGGGAGCAAGTTGAAAACCATAAACCATGATTTCAGTGTAATGTTGAAATAAATACTAGTATCCCGCTCTTTTTTTTGGATTTAACTGTAACAATTTTTTGCACTTAGGAAAGATTCGAGGATGAACGTGATTATGTATGATTTGGAAATCTTTAGACATAAATTGATCCACATACTGTGAAAATTCAAGATTCAAAGGTTTCTTCATAATAAGATAAGTCTAGTGAGTAACTTAGATTGGATTTCCAAAATCGTATTCAATTTTTAGCCCTAGATGCATAAAACAAAATACTTGTGTGAAAATAAAAAGGTGAACCACGTATGACTGGTATCTGAAGCTTCTCAGAGAATCAAATTTAGAAAGATGGTAGTGAATTTGATATGCTATGAACTAAGCATAATTGAATTTAGTGTTGGGTTTGGATATGATAGGGAAGATTGAGACCATTATCCCTAATAAAAATTCATCAACTATCAAATCATATTTTTTCCCCAATATCATAGAAATAATTTTCTAGTCTCATGAAAGAGATTTGTTTGAATGACAACATTATCACCAGGGACATCAAGATTTTTACAGAGGTATGACTGTAGTAGAGAAACCCTATCTTTTGATTCTAGTTCTCTGAAATAGTTGTGTGCTATTAGTTCGTTTAGTGGTTCGCTATCAAGATTAAGTGGTCATCTAAACATTTCACTAATAGTCTGAGTGTTTAATTCAATGAGAATAAACTCAGATTTGGAAATTATAGCTCTTTTGGATGGAATATAATTCTCTGCACACCACACTACGAATTATGGAAAATGGTAAACTTGAGGTACTATGAATTTGGCAAGTTCAGATTCCCATGCGTAATAGTGGTAAAATAAATCCCAAAAACCTTGGTTTACCCGCTGGTATGACATAGAGGGATAAAACGATAAGACATGATCGAAAACATCCTTATCTCTGTCGACAAGATATTCTTCTATGGGATTTGCATTTTTCTTACTTTTTGTAGATTGGGATGTTTTCATTTTGATAATGATAACATAAATAATAGGAAATATTTAAATTTACCCATGAAAAATGTTGAATGAGATAGGTATCGGATCAGAGTGATGATGGAGAATCTTCGAAGAAACTCTTAATTGGGATCTTGAATTCTTCACAAACCGAAATAAACTAAATATTTGACCTTTTTCCCTTTTTACACCTGATATGCATACGCGTTATTTTATAATTAGCGGAAAATTAATAATAAATTCAAATTTTACCTTTTCTGTCGGCAGATGTGATGTTGGACACATGTAATCTCCATGGCTATTGCAGGGGGTTCAAGTGTGGTTAGGATGACCAGATATCTCGGGGGCCAAAATCGACGGATGGGTGCCACATCTAAAGGACTTTAAATATGGAAGAGTTTTGTGCCCCCCCCCCTTTATTTTAAATGTTGAGTATGCNGGGGGGGGGGGGATCCATTCTAGACTGCTGATCTAGCGGTCTTAGAGCGTGATGTAAATTGCATGAAATAAACCATGTTTATTAATATAAAAACTATAAAAGCCAATACTAAGTTTTAAACTAACTCTTACACTTTATTAAACTTAAATGCATCTTTAAACTATACAATAAACATTTAAAAGTAAATCTTTGTTTTATTAAAATAAAACTATTCTAAAAAGAAATTTCATTGCATCTATTTGAATTTAAACTGATTCATTTTTTATTTATTTTTATTGTTTTATATGTTTTTATTTATTTTTTGAAAGACTAAAATGTCTTATTATACCTAACTTATAAGTCATAAAAGTTCCAAATTTATAAAATTTGGACTATGTTACAACGCCTCATTTTGAAGGAAGCCTTGTTGATGTATTCTTCTTTAATTTTCACTTGGTGATATCCAAAATTGAGATCAATCTTTCAAAATATCTATGTGCCCCTCAGTTGATCAAAGAGGTCATCTATCCTTGCCAAATGATACATTTTATTTACCGTTACTTTGTTCAAATTCCATAACTAGATACAAAGTCTCAACGTACCATCCTTCTTCAAAAGCAATACTGGGGCACCCCAAGTTGAGACACTTGGGAATATATACCCCTTATTCAAAATCTCTTCAAGTTGCATCTGTAATTCCTTCTGCTCTAGCGCACTCATCCTATAAGGAATATTGGATATGGGCATTTCTCTAGGCATCATATTTATAAATAAATTGATATCTCTTTTCGATGGAAACCCCTATATCTCATTAAATACATCCTAAAATTCTTTTAGTACTGTGTAGTCTTGAACATTTGACACTTTATCCTTAGGTGTCTCCTCCATATGCGCTGCAAATACTTGACATCCTCTCCTTCAATATATTTTATTCAATTTCAAGGTTGAAACTTCTTTTATATTTAGAACCCTTGGAATGCCTTGAACTATTATTAAG
Organism: Picea engelmannii; assembly: GCA_009831015.1. Classification (NCBI taxonomy): domain Eukaryota; kingdom Viridiplantae; phylum Streptophyta; class Pinopsida; order Pinales; family Pinaceae; genus Picea; species Picea engelmannii. Next base: position 1,412,643 of record ML776880.1, read on the forward strand.
TTTCCTTCCTCGTCCAAGCACGTAAATTCCTTATTGTAACAATCTAGAACAGGATGATGGTGGTCCAAAAAATCCATGCCAATGAGGTAATCATACGAGCCCAAAGGTATGATATTCAAATCATCTTTTTTGCATAGTCCATTCATTTCCATTGGGCATGCATTAACCATCTCATTAATTTTCCTTTTTTCTCCTGTGGCTAACTGCACTAACCAAGGTTTTCCAAGCTTTCTTCTTGGAAATTGGAATGTTTCCACCATATTAGGATCTAGAAAACTATGAATATATCCTAAATCAATTAAAATAGAAATGGTTTGGTCAATAATATTACCTCCCATTTCAATCATGTGCGACTGAAACTCAGCTTGCTTGTTATCCAATGTTGCATAAATCCTGGGAACATTTCTACCCATGTCTTCAATTGTCCCAGCATGCTGCACACTATGCACAATCCTTGCTTTTTCACCTCTTTGAGGGAAATATCTATACATATGATCTCTTTCACAACCCAACATTGAATAGGTTGTTTCCTTGGTTTTTGTCCCATTGTCTCTATCATTTCGGGCTCCTTGGGAGTTGGTTGTCCTTGCAAAATGTTTATGAAAAATGGTGGCCTGGTCCCTTTCTTCCTCTATTCCACCTTGCTTTTCATCTTGTCTTCCCAATCCTTTTGGAAGTTCCATTTTCCCCTTTTTTGACCATAAATACATTTAGTGTTCCTTATGGTTTCCTCCAATGTCTTGGGGTCATCATATTGTATATTGTCCTTGATAAATGATGGCATCCCACTCAATTACCTTTGAATTTTAACTTGTTCATCCTTGATGAATGCGGCATATTTCAGAATCTCTAAGAATCTTCTTTCACACTCATCTATTGTCATACTCCTAAGCTTTAGTTCGAAGAAATCCTTCATTTTCTTATCATAGTACCTCTTGGTTAAGTACTTATTTTGAAAATACCTCTTGAACTCCCTCCAAGTAAAGTTATTTTCATGAATGTGTTGCACTTGCACAAACTGATCCCACCACATTGATGATTTTCCTTTTAGATAATAGATGTAAATTATCCCTTCTTCTAGCACATAATAATTATGCAGAGAAAAGTACTTCCTCACACCCAACATCATGGTCTCTGCATCCTCATCCTTCTTATGCTCACTGTCAAATGTAGGAGGTTTTACCTTATTCATTTATAGCTATAGCTCATCCACCCCGATCCTCTTCTTATGTCTTATAACATGAGATAGACTTGAGATACTATGCGCTTTCCTAAATGAATGTTTTATGGTGATGTTTATAGACACTTTTTTTTTTTCTTCTCTCATCATGAGACCTACAACTTCTTGGCCTACTTGACTTTGTCTCCCTATCCATTTTATTTTCTATTATGTCCAATATTTGCATCAACTTGATATTGAAGTCATCTTGTTGCTCCTTGGATTTCATAAGCCTCTAATTATCATATTTGTAGCTTTGGACATCTTTTTGCAGTCCCTTTATGGTTTCTACCAAGTTTATAAGCTCCTCCTTGGATTATGTACCATCAACACCAAAACCGACATATAAATATATAAATTCATCATCATGGATGTAAGTTCTCTATGCATCTTCCATGTTTTTGACCTTCTGCATTGATTATGTCCTTCTCTAATCGTTGTTAATTTTGCAAAATGTGAAGGAAATAGTATTTGTTAGACGAATTCATGCAACAATTACATGAAAAATATGCACCATTTTTCCAAAATCCTTTCTTTCCTTCTGAAGCTCATGCATGATGGTATTCAACACATACCAATTTGCAATGTCAATAATTGACATATACACCACGTATCAATATTACGCATGCAGCACAAGGTTTCTCCATGCAACCTCAAATTTAGTGTGCACACTTGTGCACTATTGTTTTCATTCTAAATGTTTCCATTAAGTAGGTACTCAACCCATGTAGGATCAATGTTGAAACTAGAGCTCTAATACCATATTGTAATGTAACCAGCCTCCTAAATGGGTACCACACTCTAATACGATAATGTAACGTACCTAGCCTCCTATTTGGGTAATGTGTTTTGATACCATAATGTAACGTACCCAACCTCCTAGCTTGGTACCGCGCTCTGATATCAAACAGTAACATACCCAACCTCCTAGCTACGTACGTGCTCTGATACCATAGTGTAACATCCTCGTTACATGTTCTTCTCTGACACCAATTTTTAAAATTACCTATCTTACTAATGAGAAATGCTACTCCAAAATCTAGTGCGCAAATTCTAACCTATAACATTGGTCTGCACAAAATTACTTGAAGTATGTGCTCGACCCCAAGCTGGGTCATGCCACACAATTTTTTTTCTTCCGACACAACTTATAGTAGTGGAAGTATCTCAATACAACTACACACACAATCATACTGAGTGCACAACCTTACTGTGTGTGTAATCCACTCTGAACATGTGATCTCTATTGCACACATAACCATCCTGGAATCACAGACTAATTATGTTGTCCTTGTATGCACAGTTTGCTTCCTTGCATGAAGAAGTGAATCCAACCTTTTATGCACACATATTATTTTCCTATGCACACGACCATTCTAACCTCGCCTTGGAGACTCATGACCATTGTTATAATGTTAACTATCATTCTCATGCATGACTACAATAATGAATATCAACACCACACTTACATGTGAAAGAAACACTATACATAATAACAATGATTACTTATATGCAACATCATACAAGAATAAAACCCATATCATACATAGAAAATTAAGCACACATAAATGAGACAAGTTAGAAAAGGACACTTATCTTTTATGAAAAATCACCAACTGCATGCAAAACTTAGACATTCCTCCCACCCATAGACTCGGTTGCTCATAAAATTTCAGCAATAGGTCACCCTTAAGCTGGGGATTAAACTCCATCAGGGAAAAAGGATTCCTAATTGCATGCTAAGGTCTTATACTCAGTGGAATTGCTTAGTCTAAGGTTCCCACTATTGCAACTAGTCTACAGTCTTTCATTCCCCACACACATGTCCCACCCAAGGAAGTGTGCCCCTTCTCCTCTCAAAAATCCCTTGGCTACCTCACTTCTCTTCTAAGGCTTCACCAATAGGGAAGACAAGAAGTCTCATAGCCTTGCAACTAATGCCCAACGCACCAAGGAACAATTTACAGCAAAATTCTCACCTGGAGAGAATGCTCACGGGCCTGAAAACTTGCCTCTTCGACAAAAAATATCTCACCTGGAGAGAATGCTCATGGGCCTGATGTTACACATTATTTTCGTCATCTCTATGACTGTTAATGATGTAAACCTATCTATAGTTTTCAGAGGGGTCAGTGGCCTGAGTTCCTGAAGAAAGAAGGGTGAAGAACTTTTCCTGAGAAAATAAGTTACATTTTCCTTTATGAAATCCCTATTAAAGATGATTTTCGCATACTGCACTATGGCTAGGGTGCAAGAATGCCTGATTCTCATAGGCTTCACCATTGTAACGACCCTAACTAAATAAATATTTAAAGACTATAAAGTAAAATTAATTAAAGAAAATAATCGTGATTAATTAAGTAATACTATAACTACAGATCGTATTTAATGACCTGAGAAATAAATCTTGAGAAATCACTGAGAAACGTTATAAAATGGTTGCGTATGCAAGAGGGGAGAGCTATGAATCCCGAGAAGATAAAACATTAAAGGAAAGGTATGGGACCTGCACGGAGGGTGGTTGGAGGAGTAACTGCGTGAGTCGGCGAAGGAGGAATAAGGAAAGAGGGAAAGATTGTCGAGAGGGGGATAATCGACGGAGGATAGATTTTACGGAGGACTTTGGGGGGGCTTGCTGAGAGCCGAGAGATTTACTGTGACATGTGATCAGATTGAGGCACGATTTCTAGCTGTGACTTTGGACCAGTTGAGCCGTCGAGTTGCTGGAGGTTTTGGGCACGAAGGGCCAGGATATCCGTAGATATCCTGGAGCTAGGTCGTTTTCCTAGTTGGCAGGGTGGACAGTAGTTTTGGGCAGTTATTTTCCTGTTTGTGGCAGGGTTGATCTGTGTAGCAAGGAGCAGAAAGGCAGCAGCAAAGCAAAGAAGCAA
>ML776880.1:1422832-1444912 GCA_009831015.1 Picea engelmannii
TGTAACGACCCTAACTAAATAAATATTTAAAGACTATAAAGTAAAATTAATTAAAGAAAATAATCGTGATTAATTAAGTAATACTATAACTACAGATCGTATTTAATGACCTGAGAAATAAATCTTGAGAAATCACTGAGAAACGTTATAAAATGGTTGCGTATGCAAGAGGGGAGAGCTATGAATCCCGAGAAGATAAAACATTAAAGGAAAGGTATGGGACCTGCACGGAGGGTGGTTGGAGGAGTAACTGCGTGAGTCGGCGAAGGAGGAATAAGGAAAGAGGGAAAGATTGTCGAGAGGGGGATAATCGACGGAGGATAGATTTTACGGAGGACTTTGGGGGGGCTTGCTGAGAGCCGAGAGATTTACTGTGACATGTGATCAGATTGAGGCACGATTTCTAGCTGTGACTTTGGACCAGTTGAGCCGTCGAGTTGCTGGAGGTTTTGGGCACGAAGGGCCAGGATATCCGTAGATATCCTGGAGCTAGGTCGTTTTCCTAGTTGGCAGGGTGGACAGTAGTTTTGGGCAGTTATTTTCCTGTTTGTGGCAGGGTTGATCTGTGTAGCAAGGAGCAGAAAGGCAGCAGCAAAGCAAAGAAGCAATGGAAATTAGCATCATATCCAGGTACTTGTTAAGTTGTGTATTTATTTCATACTGTAAATAATTTAGTATTTATTGATACATCCAAGATACTGAAGTTGTTGTTATAAAAGTCAATATCATGTTATGAAGTTTTGTTTCAGTTTACTTTCTTAAAATGTTTAGGAAACTTAATGATGTTTAGAATTATACGGGCATAACAACCATAGCTGGGTGGCGAGAGGTTCATAGGTTTCTCTGTAAGCAGGGTGCGAGAATGCTCATATGTGGGAAAAATGAGCATCTTCTCGATGCTTCTAGAAGGAGAAACTTCCATGGTGAGTTGGCATCCGAATGGTTTGGATCTTACTCACTTTCATGATTTTTTTTTATCATCCTAACCTCCTCACCTTATCCTCTTCATCTTATAAAAGGAGAGGAGCTCTCATGGAGAAAGTTGGCTTGGATGAGATTAGCTTTTGAGCTTTTGGGATTAGCTTGGATTGGATTGAGCTTTGGAGATTGTTAGCTTGGCTAGATGAGCTATTTTGTCAAGATAGATTGTGAATATTATCAAATCTATGCTCTTAGAATTTTTGGAGTGGAAGTGTGTGGGGAACGAAGGACAATTGGAAGGGACCTTATGACATCAAGGCCATGGTTGTAATCTTTCTTTCACATTTAATATGATACAGTAATATGATTATTTCCTATAAAGCTTGCTGTGTTTTATTGTATGATTCCTTGATCACATACATAGGTTTATATTGATTTTATGCTATTACTATCACTTTGGTTGGTTGTGTTCTTTTGCAGGTTCATCATTGTATGAGCATTGGAATGGAGCTAGGATGGCAATGGAAAGAGGAAGCGACATTTAAATGGTATGTCACTTATCCCTCTTTAGTTAGTAAATTCAATATATAAAACTTAAGGAAAGCGTCATGTTCTAGATCTAGGTGGATCTAGGGAGATCAGTTAGTGTCCGCACCTACCGATTTATCCAATAACAAAATTGGTGACTCCACCGGGGATGAATTGTTTTCTAGTTAGTCTATTTTCCCTTGCTTTGATTGCTTGTTTTCTGGTTTATGAGTCTGTGAGAGATCCATCCAGACTCTCTAGATTTGAAATTCCACTTAGCCTCTTTTGTCCTTTTCCAAATTATCTTTGATTTCAATCAGTCTCGCACTGTATTGGTCTATAGCCTGCGAAAACCTCTCAGTTTCACACCCTACTGTTTAATCCAGTGTGACATGTTCACACCCTACCTGTGTCCAGCCTGCGAACTCCACTAATTTTCGCACTACACCCTATAGCTAGGCTGCAAACCCATTTGAAATTTTTGTTTGGAATTAGGCTTTCCTATCTTTTGATGCCCAGTTTTTCTTTGATCAGCTGGATTGCACTTTTGGAGCCTATATTGATCTGTTTACAGTCTCCTTGACATTCTTTGAGTTGATTTTAGCCATCTTTGCTTTGTTTGGTGTTGAAGGATTAGTCTCTTGCTTTGAGTGTATTTCAATTCCAAAGCCTATGTTTTATTTAGAATTGTTTAGGGAAAGATCAGATTTCTTCTGAATAGTTCGCTTTAAAAGAAAAGTTTTAGTTTGGGTTTCTTTGTTTTAAGAAAGTTCATTGTTGCTTTTAGTGAAAATTTTGAAACGAAAAGATTTAATTTCTTGCTTTATATTAGATTGGGGGCATCCTTGCATTTGAAGTAGCAGAATTGCATGATTCTTGGCATTTTTTGATCTTAAATTATGAAAAATTTTCCCCCTCATGGTCGGGGGGGCATCAATCGTGCATTGGTGTACATTCTTTTTTGCTCATTTCTTGAGAATATTGATATTGATGAGTTTTTATATTTTGGGGCATTGTGCATCTAGGAATGATAAATGTTTTCTCCTTCTTGTAGCATAGTTTTCATCGAAATGAAAAGATTGCATCTTCATCTCTTTGCATAACTTTCGAGTCGGTCAAAACACCATATTGTCCACACCATTTTCCTTTTGAGTAACAACAACCATAAAATAAAGCGCTTATAAAAATTGATTAGACATTTTTATCTTTTCTAGTAGAAAACCTACATTAGATTAGTCGTAGGGCTTTGGAATAGGTGTGAAAGATAACTTTCCAAAGCTGCAAACAAACATAGTATCTTGTGATAGGGAGAGTTAAATCCACTTACTACATTTTGTTCCGGGAAGCCCTTCTAACACAAGGGTCAATCACAAGGTCACATTGAGACTGGTAGAGTTACTCACCCTTCTTTGTTGGTCTTGGTGTAGAGATTACGTGTATTATGGGGGTCGCTTGAGACATATACCCACAATGATGAGTGGAAGCCTTTCAAATTGATTTTGGGCTAGATACCATGCCCTTGCGCGTGGATCGGACTGTCGACTGTTTTCCCAGGCATCACTGTAGTGATTGGTAACCTTAGTGGCCTATCTCTTTAGGGTGTTTACACAAGGTGACTGTGGAGGGGCAATTCTTCACGGTACCTAGAATCGACGTTGGCCAAACTCACTCAGGCTCCTTGGAGGGTATACCCATGATTATTTGTGGGAGCTTGCACCAGGGTGTAAGTCCGTTAAGAAGGTCATCAACGTAACTTTTCCACACGCTCTATATTATCCCATTATTACTTTGTTCCCACGACGTTGGTTTTAATCACCAACTAGTGTGCTCATTGTGAGAAGGTTTTGTTTGTTTGCTTGCTTCCTAGATTTTTAGCGTGTGCTGTTTGTTTTCCCTAGCAGACTCTAGGTTGGATTTTTTTTATATGGGGATAGTTCCAGAAATGACCAATGAAGGAAACCCTGCTCTAGGGGAACCTTTTGTTTTTCCTTCTTATGGAAACATTGGACCTCCTCACATCGCTACTTTGAGCCTTCCGAGTCTCACAATTGGATTACCAGTATGGTTGTTTTCTACTCATGTAATCTCGAATGCAGTAAGTGCTTCGGTCGTAAGCACTCCCCCCCAAGAACATCAACCTAATGTTGATCCTTCATCGTCTTCACCAGTAAGATCTTCTTATCCTTCTTCACTTGCAAGGTCTTCTTCCATTTCATCTTCTTCACCAAGTGAAAGATCTCAAGCTAGTAACTTGGTAGATAAGAAGAAGAAGAAACGAAAGAATAATAAGAAGAAAAATAAGCAAGGATCCAAACTTCCAACCAATGTCAAACATATTGGAAAACAACCAGTTACTGTTAATCGTGCTGGGAGTGTTGATGATGTCAAGATCACCCAAACAACTCGTAAGCCCAAGTACCCTTGCAGGCTTTGTAAGGGTAGACATATTCTTAAGGATTGCCCTGGTCTACCTAAGGTTATAGAAGTATGGTCTACACACCCTGACCAACCCATGTCGTCATCCTATGAACAACATGTTGATGACCTCCCGTTAACTAGTCACGATACCGTTGGGAAGAAGAAAAGTAGAGTCAAGTTCCCGTGTATGTTATGCAAAGGGAGTCATATAACTCACCTTTTCCCTTGTATGGACAAAGCCTCAAAATTATTGGAAGACATGACTGTTTCATAGCCTCAACTTCCAGCTGCTTATCGTAAGTTTTCTCTCAACCCCCCTGTAGTTGATGGAATGATCACTCCAGACCCATCGCCGATCAATCCAATTGATCATGTCATCAATCTAGTCATGTCCTTAATTGAACCAGTTGACAAAGTGGTTGATCCGATACCATCCTCGTTCAATCCCGCTCTCCCCTCAGAGAGTGAAACTAAAGTAGTCGATCTAATCCCATCCTCGGTCGATCCCACTCTCTCGTTAGAGAGTGTCACCCAAGCGGTTGATCTGTTTCCACTTGTCAACCCCATTCTCCCCTTGGAGAATGAAACCCACGTGGTTGATCTGATCTTGTCATCAGTCGATCCTACTCTCCCACTAGAGAGTAAACTCGATACTGGCCACATTTTTCTTGTTGATACAGACTCTATCGTGTCGGGGGGGGGGGTGTATTCCTCCTTCTCCCGTGAAACCCCCTCCAAGTAATGAGGCCATCCTTTTTAATTTGGGTGTGCTAACTGGACCTGATCTTCCCTCTCACATTCCTTTCCAGATTATAGTGCAAGTTTGTGATCGAGGCATTCCTCAGACGTTGATAGATGAAGGTGCATCCATTAGCATTTTGTCCTCTTTTACTTGGAGAGATTTGGGTTGTCCTCAACTTGCCCCAATTACGCATAATTTGTTAGATTTTAACATAAGAACTAGTCAACCTTTAGGGACCCTTCCTCAGTTTCCTGTAACTTTGGGAGGGAAAATTGTCTTTATTGATGTCATGGTCATCCAAGACCCCTTGTATTTTGCTTTACTCCTTGGGTGAGATTATGTCTATTCCATGAAATCTATTGTGTCTACTCTTTTTCGTGTGATATATTTCCCTCACGATGGACGAGTTGTGACTGTTGATCAACTTTCATTTGTTGACCCCACCTGGATTGCCTCCCTGAATGGGTCTTATATGCATACGGTATCGCCCCTCCCACAGGTCAATTATGTGGCATTGTCACCCATGGCTTCAAATTCTGATGACTTAGATCCAATAGTTGACATGGTGATCTCTTAGATAGGGTTGTCAAAGCTTGATCTCTTTACTCCTGTCGCGACCCTCGACATGGTGTCCTTCTAGAGTGTGTTCCTTCCTTCCAGTGAAGACCTCTTGGAAGCCACGACTGAGTTTTGTCCCTTGACATGGTGTCCTTTCGGAGCATTGTCCTCTTGGAATCCATGATCAAGAAGAGAGACAAGGATAGTTTTTGCATCTCTGAGTCAACCTCGTTAAAAATGAAACATAGGTCTTTGAGCATGATTTTCTGATTTCAAACTCATTTAAAAATGAAACCAGCCTTGAGCATGGTTTTCTGATTTCAAGCTCATTAAAAAATGAAACCACTTACGAGGATAGTTTTTTCATCTCTGTGGAAACCTTGTTAAAAAATGAAACAGAGGTTACGAGCATAATTCTTGTTTTTGTGCCATGCTCGTTAAAAAATGAAATAGTTTTCCCCCTCTCTATTTGAGTCAAGTCCTTCGTCTAGTATTTGAAGCTTCATTTCATTATCCTTTGCAGTTGGATGAAATGAAGCTTGGGGGGTATTTTCCTCAGTCTCTGGACTTCATGCTGAAGTTGAGCTGCTAGCTTCTTAAGCTGGGGGCTAAGTACCAACCATCCCTGGATAATGCGTTGGGAATTTCAAGCATAGTTTTTACTTTGGTTCAAGCTTGTGTAAAAATGAAACCACCTACCTCAAGCATAGTTTTTTATGGTTCAAGCTTGTGTAAAAATGAAACCAGCTACCTCAAGCATAGTTTCTTCTGGTTCAATCTTGTGTAAAAATGAAACTAGGTCCAAGCATAGTTTTGTTTAGTTTTTAAGCTTGTGTAAAAATTAAAATATATCCCAAGCATAGTTTTGTTTTGTTTTAAAGCTTGTGTAAAAATGAAAACAATCATGAGCTTAGTCTTTGTTCTTTCTCATGCTCATAAATAAATGAGAATAAGTTACCGAGCTTAGTATTTGTTCTTTCTCATGCTCATAAATCAATGAGAATGTAACCAAGTATAATTTTATCATTTTTTCGGACTCGTAAAGGTTATATGAAAAAGGAACCCACTGGAGTTCCCTTTAAGCTCTTTTCAGACTCTCTAAACATGAAAATATTGCTGAGCAATCTTGTTCTTTTCACGCTCGTTAAAGTATTTGAAAAAAAGGTCTGTTGAGCGATAGTTTATCTCTTTTTCAGTCTCATTAGACTACTTTACGAAAAATGAACTGAGAGAGTTCTCTTTAAGTGTTTTTCAGACTCTCAAAACATGAAAAAACCCCGAGTTTTCTATCTTTGGACTCATTAAACAAACATCGAAAGGCCCATATGGGATCGAAACACTCCTTCTTAGGGTTTGTTAAACATACTCTGAGGGACTCATCTGAAAGATGAGCTTAAATTGACAAGCATATGTTATCCTCCTCTTTATGAGCTTAAAATAAAGAGGTACTCTCCAAAAATGGTGGGGGAAAAATTGGGAAAGAAATGTGTCTAAATATGTATTCTATGGAAGAGTCACTTTTGAACATGACATCCTTTCACTCACTTTGTGTCTAGGTTAGGATATCCACTTGTCTCCTGATCATACTCCTTTATAAGATTAAAAATTGGTCTGTGATCCCTGTTGTTGAGTCAGTGTTTTCAAGACAGTTGTCATGTCGTCAATATGTTTAAAGAGAAGTTCAACTCGAAAATCCTTCTATTGCATCGACCATTTCTGCAGTCCTTAAAGCCTTTTATTGCATCAGCCATCTCCGAGTCATTCCTGAATCACTTGTTACTCTGATCTACTTCAAATCTTGTTACCTATTTCATGTCATTGATGTGGGATACATTAAGGCCCTCTTGTGACGAGTCTTTTCCTATTGACTTCAATTCATTATCCAGGAATTAGACTTAGAAACTAATTGGTACCTTGGAACTTGCATGCCTCAATGAAAGGTTTTCTCACTTTCGACAATGGGTTTTCATTATTGACCCCTGATTGGGAGATTCTGCCTAGTGTTAGACTTTAGCTCATTAATTCACATTCATTGGATTGTACTAGTGTACCTTGGGAGTCATTGACATTAATGGTGATTTCCTTTGCGCTTGTTAACGGTATACACTAATGACCGATAATAAAGTGTCTTCTACCATGTTTGACTTCGACACATGTATTCACATGGTTAGATTCGTACTATAGAGTGGTGGAGATGAAGACCCTGGATCTTTTCTGATAGATTCAGGTTGTGTTGGAGTATATTCAATTTGTACTTTTGCATAGATCCACATTTTATGTCTCGTGGCTATGTTCAAATTTGAGTCTTTAACACATAGATCCACAGTGTATTTTTCGTGGTTATGTTCAGATTTAAGTCATATCGGCATGGATCCACAATGTATGTTTTGTGGCCATGACCTGTCTTACCTAACATGGATCTTTGCATGTTGACATTTATGCTTTGAGTCATTTGTATTCTAAGTATGGTAATGCCTACCTTAGTGCTGATATATTATTGTACTGTATTTCCTTGTTTGTTGGCAAGTTTTCGACCGACTGTTCCTTGTTCCCTACACACACTCGACAAAGTATTTTAGCTATCACTCTTTTCTACCTTCATACTTTGGGGGCTCTCTGTTACACATTATTTTCATCATCCCTATGACCGTTAATGATGTAAACCTATTTGTAGTCTTCAGAGGGGCCAGTGGCCTGAGTTCCTGAAGAAAGAAGGGAGAAGAACTTTTCCTGGGAAAAGAAGTTGCATTTTCCTTTATGAAAACCCTATTAAAGATGATTTTTGCATGTTGCACTATGGTTAGGATGCAAGAATGCCTGATTCTCACAGGCTGCACCATAGCTAGGTTGTGAGAGGTTCACAGGTTTCTCTGTAAGTAGGGTGCGATAATACTCATACGTGGGTGTTATCGGACTAATTGGTAGGTGCGAACACTAACATATCTCCCTAGATCCACCTGGATCTAGAACAAAATAGGACAGGACATGACTCTTTCCCTAAGTTTTGACCATTGAATTAACTAGTAGGGAGTAACAAGTAACATACCTTTGTATCACTTCCTAAGGTCTCTGTTGCTCCCGTTTCGCTCCGGTTCTCTCTTGAGGTCAAGACTAAGACAACACAAATCAACCAAAGTGAAGATAGCAAAATATATTCAACTGTCAACTTATGTGTATGATCAAGGAATTACACAATAAAACGAGAATGAATTTATGGGAAAAGGACATGCCACTGTATCATATTAATTGAAAGTAGAAGATTAAAACCTGATTTCCTTGATGTCACAAGCTTCCTTTCGGTGGCTCTTGGCTCCAACACACACACTTGATTGATCCTTGCATGAAGAAGATCAAATCCCTCTTGATAGACTTGCTAGAGTCTCCAAGCTCCTGTTCAAGCTAGGTCCTTCACACAATTCTTTCACCAATTCTCCAATGAATCTTGCTTAACCTTTTCCATGAGAATTCCATCAATATATAGGAGAGAATGAGATGGTTACTTGGATAAGAATGATCCCACAATATCAGGGAAACCAGTGAAAGGATAACCATTTGAATGCCAACCCATTCTTCTAGAAGATTCCCTTCTAGAACCATCGAGACTTCATATTTTTCCAAGCCTTAGAACAAGTTCGCACCCTAGCTATGTAGCACAGTGCGAGAAGTTCACACCCTAGCTTAAGGTAGCCTGCGAGAATGGGTCATTCTCGCACCCTAGGATATTAGCAACCTGCGAACTCTCTTCAAAAGTATGTTTTCTAGGAAGAGATGAATGCCTCTTTTCTCAGGAGAAAGTTCTTATGCGGATCTTGAGTACACCATCATCAATACACCATCAAGATTGACTAAAATCATGGGTAACAGAATGCCCCCCAAAGTATGAGGCTGGAATCAGTGACAGCCGAAAGACTTTGTAAACTGCATGTGTGTGTCGAAAACTAGGAGCGCACCTAATCGGAAACCTGTGAACAACCAAGCATCTGCAGAATATCATATATATTAATTCTGAGGTAGGCATTCCCATACTCAGATCACAGACGGATGACATTGTAGACATAGGTCATTGCCACCAATCATACACTGTGGATCCATCCCGTCAAAATATAGCATATCCTCTAGGAATACACTGTGGATCTATGCGAGAAAATTCAAATTGAGATGACATAGCCATGGGACATACAAAGTGGATCTATGTGTCGCAGATTATACATATTCCATCGCAACCTAGACAAAGAGATGATATCCAGGATCTTCAATCTCGTCGCCCAAAAGTATGAATCTAACCATGTGATTACATGTGTTGAAGTCGAACATGGTAGAAACCACTTGATTACCGGTCATTGATGAAACCGTCAACAAGTGCGAGGGAAATCACCATTAATGTCAATGACTCCCAAGGTACTCTAGTACAATCCTTCAAATGTGAATAAATGAGTTTATGTTGAAAATCCGATGGAATCTTTCGATCAGGGGTCAATGATGTAAACCCACAGTCGAAGGCGAGGAAACCTTCCATTGAGGCATGCAAGTTCCAAGGTACCAAAGAATTTCTAAGTCTTGTTTCCGGATAATGAGCTGAAGTCGATGGAACAAAACTCGTCACATGAGGGCCTTGATGTATCCCCCATCAATGACACGAAATGAGGAACAGATTTTGAAGGTGAAACAGAGTACTGGACACAGGGAAGGCCGACACGGAGATAATGGACAACTGCAGATGGCCGACTCAATAGAGGTTTCAGATGAACTTCTCTTGAACATATGAACGACACGACCAATGATTTGGCAGCATTGACTCATAGACGACACATGGTATGACCTTGTAGAAAATTGAATGAGAGACAAATGGATTTCCCAAACCGGCTTCAAATAATGAATAGGGGGTGTCAAGTTCAAGAGCGACACTCACTGCCAATCAATACGAAGATGAGAACATATCCCTTTCCCAAATTTTCCCCCACCATTTCTGGCGAGTACCTCTTTATTTTTATGCAAGCTTGAGGAGGATAACATATGCTTGTTGATATAAGATTATCCTTCGGATAAGTCCTTCGGAGTATTTTTAACGAACCCTAAGAAGGAGTGGTTCGGTCCCATTATGGGTCTGTCGATGTTTGTTTAACAAGTCCAAAGATAGAAAACTCAAAGGTTTTTCATGATTATAGAGTCTAGAAAAACACTTAAAAGAGAACTCTCTCAGTTCCTTTTTCGTAAAATAGTCTGATGAGACCGAAAAAGAGATAGATTATCACCCATAAGATGCTTTCTTCAGATACTTTATCGAGCGTAAAAATAGCAAGGTCGCTCGGCTATATTTTCATGTTTAGAGAGTCTAAAAAGAGCTTAAAGAGGACTCCAGGGGGGTTCCTTTTTCGTATAACCTTGTTGAGCCCGAAAAAGTGATAAAAGTATGCTCGATTGCGTTCTCATTTATTTTCGAGCGTGAGAACGAACAAAGACCCGGCTCGAGGTTTTATACAAAAACCATAAAAAACAAACAAAACATGCGATGAAGAAGAAAAATTATGTCTGAATCCCTATACATGAACATCGAAGTCGTTACGCCTGCAAAAGTTACACTAAAAAGGGAATTAGGGATTAGGTTTTAATAAATAAATAATTATAAAAAATCCAATAACATGGTAAAAGTAAATATAAATAAGTAAAACTCTTTTTACCACTATTTGATCCCAAAAACCCCTCTTTTTCCCTTGAAATTCGACGTCAGAATGTGGGAGTTACGAGCATCCATTCAACGAACCATCAGCGGCAGTGAGGTAGGCTCTTTGTCCTCTACCTTTTCATGGTTTAAATTTTCATTTTCATTGGCAAAAACACATTTTTGAGTTGGTTTTGAGGGTTATTATTGCGCTCAGCCCTTCTCGCAGGTGAGCTACACGGAACCTGCGAGAATGGGTCATTCTCGTAGGTGATCCCATAGGCGCCTGCAAGAACCTTGCACTGTGCCTAAAGGGCACCTGCGAGAACCGCAAAGCATAAAAGTTTTTTTTAATTTTTCTCAATGAAAAGATACCAAATGTTGAAAAGGTGTTTCTTATGCAGGTATTTGGCCATTACAATGGTTCTGGAATGGCGCGAAAGAGAGAATGAAGAAGATAATTCCATTTCCAGAAATCATCCGCCCACTATTGCCGCTTTACAAAACTATGGTCTTCTGAAGTACTTTCATATCCCAGGCATGAGGGCCCAAATCAGGTTATTGGAGTACCTTGTGCATATCTGGGATCCCGATCAACAAGTATTTCATGTAGGGGTCCACACATTGTCCTTGGATATCGAGGACATTTACTTCTTGACAGGACTGTCACAGCGTGGGTACCACGTGAGCCTGACTGGTAGCAAAGGTAGTGGGCTTCCCATGAGTGAGTATTGTCGCTTACACTTTGTTCCAGAGGTAGAGAGGAAAAAAGGGAAAGTAGCTATTTGGGGAGTGTGGGATTTGACCCTCCGCACTATTTTGTTCACCATTTCTTGTATGGCTGGGAGATCTGCTCCTCATATGGCGCTCCAGTGTTAATTTCAATATGCCATAGAGTGTACTGAGCCTTGGGTTTTTAACTGGGCAGATGCAGTGCTTCGTAGCATGAAAAGGTAGTTGAACAAATGCAGGCGAGGCGACCTAAATAAATTCAGGTACAGATCTTTGTTGGTGTCCTTCTTTCTCAAGAGGGTTTCATTACTGAGGTTGCAGGTTGAGTGGGATTTTCCAGCTCCCACAAATCCAAGAATGCTGAGATGGTGTCAGCTCATGGCCCGACATGTAGCGGGACCAATTATCAAGTATGATGATACCTTCTTCGACTGGTTGCGACCACAGATGTTGATGGTCGATGATTATGCTTATGCCGGGTTGGATTTCTGAGGAGATTCGGACTTGGTCCTGCCCGAGGGTGCTCAGTGGGGGGAACTTGGTAAGAAGTACACATTTTTTTTCTTTTTAATTGTTTTTGTGAATTTTATCATATGAAAATGTTTTTTATATGTTCGTCCAAGGACTAAAAACAAAATTCATTGTTGATGACATAGATGTGGGACCTTACCGACCTCCTGGTACTTCTCCCATTCAACGACGAGGAGAGGTGGCGCCAATGCCATGATGGGACGTCGAGGATTATGAAGCGGTGGAACAAAACCTAGAGGGTTTGACAACAGATATTCCAGACATGCCTCTTGGAGAGGTTCCACGACGTTATCAACATCATACAGTAGGAGTTTCAGAGTCCATTGGTTGATTTCTCCATAGGGTTGCCCGGGTATTCGTGTGTTACCGTGAACGTCACTTTGTAGAAGCTATGAGCTTCAGATTTTGACATTTTTGTCCTCTGACAAAACTTTTTGTAAAATACTCTTTTGATCATTATATATATAGACGGATTCTACCGGTTTATCTTGTGTTGTGTGAAAATTGATGTGATTGATTTATAAATGATCCAAATGTCTGTCTAATACATAGTTAGCCAATGCATCAGTTAATGTATTTAGACATCTAGGAATATGTTGATATTCAATATAATCAAAATAACGTTCCAAGAGGCGAATTCGCAAATACACCCATAACAAAGTAGGACTTCGAATAGTATAGACATTACTTAACTGTAGTACTACAAGCTGCGAATCGAGTCACACAACCAAATGATAGATTCTGAGTGAGATAGCATCAATCAACAATTCGATAATGGCGCTATACTCTGCAATATTGTTGGTCGCACGGCCGAGACACACACCTCGTAAGGAGACAAGTTCGTTTGTAGGGGCATAAATTTCCCATGCAGTGGAAGCAAGGTTCTGAGTACTACGGCTAGCGCTATCAACAAAGCCAATGTAGGGTAGAAAAGACTCCGACATCTGGAAATCAAACACAATGTCACATAAGGGAAGAGACCAGATAACGACAAAAATGAGCTATAGTAACACACAAGAAGTATGATACAATAAAAATACAAGTACTCATGCATAGGTGATTTTATGCATAGTACTTCTTCAAGTACAACCCATTCCTGGGTTCACTCAAAGCGATACCATTGTAATCTACTAACTCATAAGCCCCTTTTTCCAACACTCGTCTAACGATATAAGGACCTCGCCACATGGCTTCAAATTTTCCAGCTCCTAGCATATTTCGATCTTGTTCATAGAGGAGAATGAGATCTCCTTCGGAGAAAACACGAGGCTTGACATGTTTGTCGTATTGGGCCTTGACACGTTTTTTCTGAGCTTCTATGACTAGGGTAGCATCACATCGAGTTTCATCTAATCGCATAAGATACAATAGACGTTCTTCCTCAACATAAGTGTTTGGTAGGAGTTCAACAACTAGTTTTAAAGAGGGTATCTCGCATTCAATCGGGAGAATGGCTTCCAAACCATAGACTAACCGGAAAGGTGTAAACCCAATAGCGGACTTGACAGATGTCTGATAAGCCCACAATGCCGAAAACAAGATTGTGTGCCAACCTGTTTTGTGAATTCCTATCATTCGTCGGAGCATTGTTATGAGAACTTTGTTAATTGCTTCAACTTGGCCGTTGGCTTGTGGGTAATAAGGCGTTGAGTTTTCATGGCAAAGACCCAACTTTTCAGTAAGTTCGGACATCATGAAGTTTCTAAAGTGGCTACTGTGATCAGTGACGATAGCTTGGGGAACACCAAAACAAGCTATGATGTGATTAAAAAAGAATAATGCTGCGGTCTTTCCAGTGTTCTCAAATGTCGACATCGCCTCGGCCCATTTCGTAAAGTAATCTATGGCTACAATGATGTATCCATGCCCCTCGGCCGAGTGGGGGTGACATGTCATGAAATCGATGCCCCATTTCACAAAGGGACCAACGGAGACCACAGGGGTAAGAGGACCAGGATGCGACCGTATCTTGTTATTATAGGTCTGGCAAGCATGGCATTTTTGAACAGCGATTGTATAGTCATTAAATAAAGAAGGCCAAAAATACCCTGCTCGTAAGATCTTCTAGGCAGTAGCATCCCCAGACATATGACCACCACAGGCTCCAAAATGGCAATCATTCAAAGCTTTCTCGGCTTCGTCGAACGTTAGGCAACGTCGAAAAACTAATTCAATCCCCCGACGATAAAGAGTATCTTCGAGGATAATATATTGACGGGCTTGGTAGCGTATTCGACGTCAGTCAGTACTGGACAAAGTTGGCTAGAAAGTCTGGGTTTGGAGATATATAATGATATCACCATACCAAAGATCATCAGTGCTGATGAGGAAAAGATATTCATCAGGTAATGAATCAGCTACTATGTTTTCCATTTCAGAATCGGGAAAGTCACATATCAACTCAGCAAACACTAAGGACTTCTTGGACTTGGCGCGTTCGAATTCGAAGTCAAACTCCTAAAGTATCATGATCCATTTGGAGTATTTTCCCCCTAGCAATTGACATGTGAGAATGTGTTGCATAGGGTTGCAGTTAGAAATCACTGTAGTCTTGCGCGAGAGGATATAGTGTCGGAAGCGTTGGACGGCTTGGATGGCTGCCAAGGCCAGTTTCTCAACATGTAAATACTTGATTTCGGTAGGCGTTAGACTTTGACTCAAGTAGTAAATAACATGTTCGTCGTTAGCATCATCCTCTTGGATGAGAACCATGCCAATAGTGTAATCCGAAGCAACAAGGTAGAGGAAATAATCGCGACTGTAATCGGGGGGAAGGAGAAGCAGAGCACGCGTTAGGGACAATTTCAAAGCTTCGAAAGCATTATTGGAGATGGTATCCCATACGAACTTAGACCCCTTTTTTAGTAGCCGCGTAAATCCACGAGTTATCTCGGCGTAATTTGGGATAAAACGATGAAGAAAGTTTGCTTTCCCCTGCAAACTTTGTAACTGGCGAAGTGTACAAGGAGGGGGGAGATTAAGGATTGCCTCAACCTTTAAAGGATCCACCCTGATCCCTTGACGTGAAACAACAAAACCTAGAAGTTGGCCGAATTCCACGCAGAAAACACACTTTTGAGGATTCAAACGTATATGGTAAAACCGAGATTCGTTGATAGTTCTCAATGGTATGTTTCTCCAGAAAGAGGATGGAATGATGATGTCCATCGTCCCAAGGGGTGTCCTCCATGACATACATGATCATCTCGTCAGTGGGAAAAATGACATGGAAAGGATCTGGAGATAACTCACCAAGAGAGGGGGTAGAAGGGGTTGCTAATTGAATGTCCTGATAGGCGGATTCAACCGGACTTAACGACATTTTGTCACCGTAACGAAGATAATATCCAGGGTTAGGTATTATCCAGGGGTCGTGAGACATAGGAAGTTCATGAATTGAGGTGGATATCATGTTGATTGAAGTAACAGATGAGCGTGGAACATCGAGAGGTGGAATGGGGAAAATACCCATTAACGAAGAGTGTTTGAGAAGGCCTACACCGACGTTCTCATAACCCGGTGGGGTTTTAGCGATGAAGGGTACATTGCCAATACGGGTGTCGGAGTTAAAGAAGGCTAATTGGTCGACAATGACTACCTTCCCTTGATGTGGGAAACATACCACTCAAAAAAGGGTTGACACAAGTGCGCGCATGGAATCGATCCAGCTGCGGCCAAGCAGAAGATTGTAATCAAGGGGAGCGTCAAAGACTTCCACTTCGACTTGGACCGTTTTGCCTTCTAACGTGATGGGAAACGAAGGAAGGACACCGTAGGGCTTAAAATAGGAGCCATTGAAGGCTTTGAGAGTGTTCTGGGATTCATTCAAAGAGGGAGAGCCAATGGCTTTCCAGCGAGTAAGAGACATGACACATTTCAAGGCACCCTCATCGATAACAGTTCAACAAATGTTTTTGTCAGAGACAATCACTTGGATCTGGAATGCGAGTTGAGGGGGTAACCTTGGAATGTGATCTTCCAAGTCAAAAATTATTAAATTCGTATCCGTCGGGTCGATTCCACCAATAGCTTTCAACAGTGCCTTCCGTTGTGTGGGACAACTTTGAAGGACTTCGAGGGCTGACATCGCAGAAGGTGCTTGGGCTAGATCTTCAACAATGTTGTAGTTTCGGGCGGCATGAGCATGAGGATTGAAAGCCGATTTCCGAATGACGCCCTTTGGGGGGGGTCAAAGAACTGTGTCGAGTCTTAGTCATTCGAGATGAAGAAGACCGTTGGTAGGTGGAGTCACGGGAGAGGGTTGTACCAATGAAGGAGGGAGGTCATCAACCTTCTCTTTAGAGGGAGAATAATCTTTGGCTCGAGTGGTGAGTGCAATTTCGTTCTACTTTGAATTGCCAATACACATCAATACATAGGATGTAGTAGAAGATGAGGGTTGGTCATGAATGACCAACTGAGCCTATTGTTGAGACGGGAAGGGTTGGGACAAAACGGCAAGAGCAGGTGGTTTTGGAGCTCCTTGAAGGAACTTAGTGACCTCGACGCGTCATGGAAAATCCTTCGTGTAGTGATCATCACCACAGATAATACAAGGGTATCGAGGTTTGCGCTTATCCCGATCGACAACAGGGGTAGTTTTGGTTTTCTCTGCTTGAGAAGTATTTTTGTCCTCCTTATTCTTACCCCTTCCCTTTTTGGATTTGTTTTTATCGTCTGGGGTAGATTGAACTGCATTTACCTCATAAGTCTTGCCGGTGGGAGGGGCAGGAGACGGAGCATTTTGAACATTAGAAGAAGCATGTTTGGGGTTGGTGATTGAGGCAGAATGTGGTTGGGCCTGGAAAGTGCCAATCACACCGTCGGCTGCATGCGAAGCAACTGGAGTAGTTGAAGTGGTGGAAGTGGAAGGATGGGGTAAGTCAGGTAGTAAATCGTAAAGGGTACCCGTTTGTGAGTAAACGAGGTCAAGGTATTGGGAATGACTTATGGCTTGCTCTTCTGTGACTACGCCATCCATGGAAATGTCATGATCGATGTCGTTCACAAATGATTTTGTGAACCATTCTTCCAACAACTGATCGGGGAGCTCGAGTTTGATGAGACGTCATCTCCGTCGCCACTCATGAATGTGATCGGATATATGAGTAGCATTTTTTTGTTTGAAAGAACTCAAAATCTCAGTCCCCATTTCATAATGAATCGGTAACTGGTAGTGCGTGAGGAAATCCATAGCTAGGGTGTTGAAGTCAGAGAAGAAACCTTGGGGTAATTCTATATACCACTTTGCAGCAGAACCTGTGAGGGTTCATTGAAAAAGACGTAAACGAATAGAGTCATCCATCAATGAGTTGGATGACCACCAGAGGTGAAAAGTCATGACGTGATTGTTCGGGTCCTCTCCCACTTTGCCGTCGAATTTAGGGATATCCGATGGGAGTTTGGCTGGTATAGCAGGCCATTGGGGAGAGTGATGAATTGGATCATTTAAAATCCTTGACAAATCCGGCAGATCCAAAGTAGCCAAGAAGGGTAATTGTCGATTCACCTGCGGGTACTGGTGGCTTTGGGGAGGAAGCCCTGTCGACAAACCAGTAGGACCATAAGCAGTCTACATATAATGTGAAGATCCTGACAGATTCGGTGGCGGTTGGAGAGGATAGTAGCTCATGGGATTGTATCCTGGAACAGGGACGTGAGTTTGAGCATTCGAGCCCCAAATAGGATTGAATGTACCTGGATATGGTTGGCCTATACTAGTGGGTATTATAGACGCAGCTGGAAACTGCTTCCCCCCAGTCGATTGAGGAGGATGTTGTATCAACTGATTCCAATACTGGGCCAAAGATGGAGGTATGTTTTGTCCATAAGGTGGGGTCGGTCCTCCTATCGAAGGTGGTGTCCCAATTGGGGGAAATGTTCCAATTGTGGGTTGTGTTCCAATTGGAATTTGCGTTCCAATAGGAATTTTTCCGCTGAGAGGGGGTTGAGTCATACCACCTTGGTGAAATTATCCACCAACGAGAATCTGGTAATTTGGTGTGAATGATGGAATAGTGACACTAGGATTAAGACTGCCAGTGGAGGATGAGAAAGGTCCTCCAAAAGGAAATTGAGGGAGTGTCGGAATAAAACCGGGAAGAGAGTGCCCAGAAGAAGAGGGACCACCAGGAGAGCCGGATGGGGTTTTCGTAGGAGTGGGAATGGAAGCATTCAACGCACGATATCTGGGTGGTAGTGTCGGGGTGATACCGGGCGTATGCGGTGTGCTGATGGGGGCTAGACTAACCGCAGTAATCCCAGTGTTAACACTCGTAGTATCTATGTGATGGGCCATTTCAAAAGGGATGGTCAAGATGTGGTCAGATCGTGGGGTGTCCGTACTAGGAAAATAATAGGCAGTAGTAAACGGTACTGTCTATGGACTAGAGATTTCAAAAATCACAGGTGAGCCTAGACCAAAAGGTTTTGTCGAAAAATTCCCGTAGACCAAAACGAATCTTGGCCTTCTATGCCAGGAAAGGGTCCAACCGGTGATCCAGAAGAAACAACAACTAAGTCTTCGGAAGAATTCAGTCGCATAAACGGTCGCTCAGAATCGGGGTGAAGTTGAAAGTCCTCTCGAGTATTGGTAATTCATAAATGTTCTAGAGAGTCAGTTCATTCCACTTCTGGTGTGGTGACGTCTTGGACTTCACTCCACTCAGGAGAGCCCTCAGGTGAACTTGTAGGCAAGGGTTGATAACCTTCCATATGCTCTAGAGATAAACCCTGCATTCTATGTGAACGACGTGGAGGAGCTATTGTAAACGAGTGAAAAACTTACGAAGAAAATCGTATGGTCAAGTTTGGTAAACAAACAACACGTGCTAGTAAACAAAATCTAGGAAACAATACCAAGCAATCAAGACCTTCTAATTACGAAGCCACTAGTTGGTGATGAAATCCAACATCGCAACAATGAGACGAGAAGGGGCTAGGCTAGGGTGGAAAAATTATGTTGACGACCTGCTTAACGGACTTACACCCTGGTGCAAGCTCCCACACATAATCGTGGGTATACCCTCCAAGGAGTCTGAGTGAGTTTGGCCAACGTTGATTCCAGGTACCGTGAAGACTTTCCCCTTCACAGTCACCTTGTCTAAGACCCTAGAAAGATAGGCCACTAAGGTTACCACCGACAACAATAAAGCCCGGGGGGACAGTCGACAGTCCGATCCACACACAAGGGCATGGTATCTAGCCCGAAATCAACTCAAAAGGCTTCCACTCATCATTGTGGGTATACCTCCGAGTGACTCCCATAATACATGCAATCTCTACACCGATATCAACAAAGCAGGGTGAGTAACTCTGTCAATATCAATGTGACCTCGTGTTTGACCCTTGTGTGAGAAGGGCTTCCCAGGACAAGATGTTGTAAATGGAATTTGACACTCCTTAACACAAGATTCTATTGTGTGTTTTGTGCTTTGGAGAGTGTATCTCTCTGCCTATTCCAAAGCGCTAGTCTAGCTAAATTTTGGTGTAATAGAGCCCTAGAAAAGAGTTACTAGTTAAATTTTACAATTGTACAATGTTATTAGGGGCTGTTGTTACTCAAAGGAAGTGGAGATGAAACTTGATGTTGTATGAGACTCTGACCCAACGATGCATAGATAGGAATGAAATATATCCATTTTCGTTCAATGAATCCTATGTACGGGAGGGAAAGAGAATTTTTCCGAATCAAACTTGAACTACAATACACAATTTCCTTTAAAATGCAATTGCAACAAATCACACATCAATAACAATTCTCTATTGTTTCTTTTCCAATAATTTCAACAGTTGATTTTCAATACTTTCAAAGACGAAAATGATTTTGAAAGAAAAACTTTTGTTCACTTTTCAAAAAGGACCTACACCGTGATGGTGAGAGTGAAGAAAACCAAAAACTAATGAACAAACAATAGATAAAAAACCAAACCAATCTTTCAATGGAAACAAAAATAACAAGCAAACCAAACTAGTCTTTTCAATTGCATGAAAAAAGTGATCTTTCAAAGAATGAGCAAATGATAAAGACAAAGAAGCTCAACTTTCAACCAATCGTCGGTTCTTAACCAAACAAGCACACTCGGATTCCAAAATTAGAGAGTATATTTTTGTCGAGAAAATTCAAGAAACGAAAGTCGAGAAAAATGGACAAGAAAAGCCTTTGATTTCCTAAGACTGTTTGTGCACAAAAACGAAGACAAAAAAACATCAACCAATGGTCCAAGAAGCTCTATTTAGGCACCTACATTGATCTGGGCAGCTGAACATGCAAAAATCTCAAATCCAAAATTTTGAAAAGAGGGTTCGCAGGCTAATAGTATTACACAGTATGAGAATGGGTCATTCTCGCAGGCCATCTTTGAGCAGAGTGCGAGAACCTCGCACTGGACCTAAAAGCAGGGTGCGAACTCAGTATATTCTCGCAGGCCACTGTGAAGTGCAGTGCGAGAATTTCTGTAACTAAGCAAATTTTTGGAAAAAGACACAAAATTTGAAGAGGCCTCTGGACCCAGAGGGTCTATCAGGGTATCCTGAAGACTCAGAGATTGATATGAATGGAGAAAGGTAAGGAAATAGATAATGGCCAAGGAAAAATACCAAAAACCACAAAGAAAATGGGTTATCTCCCCAGCGGAGTCGTCAATTTTGTTATCGGACTAATCGGTAGGTGTGGACACTAACAGATCTCCCTAGATCCACTTGGATCTAGAACAAAACAGGACAGGACATGACTCTTTCCCTAAGTTTTGATCATTGAATTAACTAGTAGGGAGGAACAAGTAACATATCTTTGTATCACTTCCTAGGGTCTCTTTTTCTCCCGCTTCGCTCCGATGCTCTCATGAGATCAAGACCAAGACAACACAAACCAACCAAAGTGAAGATAGAAAAATATATTCAACTGTCAACCTATGTGTATGATCAAGGAATTACACAATAAAGTGAGAATGACTTTATGGGAAAATGACATGCCAATGTATCATATTAATTGAAAGTAGAAGATTACAACCTGATCGCCTTGATGTCACAAGCTTCCTTTCGGTGGCTCTTGGCTCCAACACACACACTTGCTTGATCCTTGCATGAAGAAGATTAAATCCCTCTTGATAGACTTGCTAGAGTCTCCAAGCTCCTGTTCACGCTAGGTCCTTCACACAATTCTTTCACCAATTCTCCAATGAATCTTGCTTAACCTTTTCCATGAGAATTCCATCAATATATAGGATAGAATGAGATGGTTACTTGGATAAGAATGATCCCACAATATCAGGGAAACCAGTAAAAGGATAACCATTCGAATGCCAACCCATTCTTCTAGAAGATTCCCTTCTAGAACCATCGAGACTTCATCTTTTTCCAAGCCTTAGAAGAAGTTCGCACCATAGCTATGTAGCACAGTGCGAGAAGTTCGCACCCTAGCTTAAGGCAACCTGTGAGAATGGGTCATTCTCGCACCCTAGGATATTAGCAACCTGCAAACTCTCTTCAAAAGTATGTTTTCTGGGAAGAGATGAATGTCACTTTTCTCAGGATAAAGTTCTTATGAGGAGCCTGAGTACACCATCATCAATACACCATCAAGATTGACTAAAATCATGGGTAACAGTGGGAAAAATGAGCATCTTCTCAATGCTTCTAGAAGGAGAAACTTCCATGGTGAGGTGGCATCCGAATGGTTTGGATCTTACTCGCTTTCATGATTTGGTGGGATCATCCTAACCTCCTCACCTTATCCTCTTCAGCTTATAAAAGGAGAGGAGCTCTCATGGAGAAATTTGTCTTGGATGAGATTAGATTTTGAGCTTTTTGGGTTAGATTGGATTGGATTGAGCTTTGGAGATTGTTAACTTGGCTAGATGAGCTATTTTGTCAAGATAGATTGTGAATATTATCAGATCTATGCTCTTAGAATTCTTGGAGTGGAAGTGTGTGGGGAACGAAGGACAATTGGAAGGGACCTTACGACATCAAGGCCATGGTTGTAATCTCT
>ML776880.1:1444962-1497491 GCA_009831015.1 Picea engelmannii
AGAGGAAGTGACGTTTAAACGGTATGTCACCTATCCCTCTTTAGTTAGTAAATTCAATATCTAAAACTTAAGGAAAGCGTCATGTTCTGGTGTGTTTTGTTCTAGATCTAGGTGGATCTAGGGAGATCAGTTAGTGTCCGCACCTATCGATTTATCCTATAACACCTGAAAACCCACCTCTTTGACATCAAATATATCACCTGGAGAGAATTCTCATGGGTCTGACAACCCATCTCTTTGACAACAAAATATTGTGGTTACAATACAAAAAAACCCTTTACAATATTTTATCTGCAGATAAGGTAATAGTCGTCTTTCTTTAGTTGGTCTGACCCCTTCTACACATGAGAAAATGAATGAATCCCCCCCAAAATACACTAAGGCCAACAATTTATATCGCATGCCTTAAACTAGACACTTTTCACCTTCATAAGTATCTTTAGCCACTTGGTGACTCATTCCCATCCATTGGGAACTTAGGATAAATAATTATCCATAACTTACATTTTTCATAATATTAATAAAATATTCCCTTGGGCTTAAGTCCCTCCTTTTCCCTTTTTCCAGTGGAGTTTATCCCCTTGTCTCTTTTCACCTGACAGTTCTACATGCAGCGATGTGATATTATTAATAACTTGAGTGTGATTACATTTACATGGATAGGTGCACTGGCCTATTTGCATCCCGACTTACCAACCTCATAACCACACAGGCTCTCTAGCCTCAATACATATACATCCATATATATATATATATATATATATATATATATAACTCGGTCCTATGCGTAATTCCATGTAATCCATGTGCACCTACTCAATTTTGCGCAACTTTGTGGAAAGTGTGTATCCTTCCTTTGATGTGAAACCACACACACTTACCCAAGTGCACGCAACACTATGAAATGTGTGCACCCTTTCTTGGATAAGAATCCTCGTGCACTATTTAGGTGCGTGCAAAACCAAAACTTGGTGCCAATGGATCACCAGCCTAAATGTACATTTACATTTACAATTGGTACCTACGCCTCACCATCCCATATGTACAATTACAAATGGGGTTCATATTAGGAACATTACAGGTATGAAAATTAAGTTTTCATCTATTAATTCTTCGTCTTCATTCATGTTTACTCCTAACATCATATCCCATAATGCCATGGTGGCTTCCCCAATATTTCCATTGTATCCTTCATCTCTAGCATTGGATGATGGATCATTTCTTTGATCAATTAGAGAACATCCATCTAGAAAGTGATTTTCCATCAAGTTCATGGCATTTATTCATTGAGGGAAATTCTTCTCAGAACGATTTTCCTGATGATAATTACAAAATTAATCTAAGGCTACTTCCCCTAAATAAATATTCAAATTAGTTGGGGGAGGTTCAATAACCTTAAAAGGAGGGGGTCTTTTAAAGAAAGGTTTATAATTCCTTTGATTAGACATACCCTCCCCTACACTCCTCTTCATGTCTACTATTTCATTTGATATTTTTTTAATCATCCTCTGTAAGCCCTCCATATCGATGTTACCCTTTTCATGGATTTTTAGAGGTTGCTTTCCTTGTGGTCTTGTCAATAAAAGGCCCTTTTTAGGTTGTACTATATCCTTTTTTCCTAAGGATTTTTGACTCTCTTTACACCATTTCATATAAAATTCTATAGTTTTGGATTCCTCAATTTTTTTTGCAAAGGTGTGCTTATCATCCCTTTTCATGAACACAGAATTTACGGTGTGTAAAGAATTGGAATAAAAATCTGTTGAAATATTGAGAGGGGGGTGAAGCAATATTACACATTAATTATTACTTTCTTTTAACACAACTTATTTTTATTCAAAATATGTTATTTACCAACACAAATATTTAACGTGGAAACCCAAATGGGAGAAAACCACAAAAAAAATATTTATAAAAAAAATGTAAGCACCAAATTATAGCAGATGCCAATCTGCAATAATCTTTGCAGGAGCCAACATGCAGGGGACACCAATCCCCTTGCTGAATACCAACTCATCCAATGGGAACCAACCCCAAAAATTATTGTTCACAGGCACCAACCTGTAGGAGACAACAATCCCTTTCCTTGCTCCACCATCCCACCCTGAAAAATTTGTAACTCGTAGCTTGCTTCAAAATGCCTCTCCAACATGCTTCATGCTATATTTCATCATACCTAAGATCCTCATCGCCTCTATGTTTCCGTTTCAAACATCATAGCCTCAATTCTTCACACTTCACACGTTGTACACACTTCAACACACTTTAAAATATGATTTGGGCATGTTTATTTATACAACTCATGTACTTAAGGATTTGTCCTCAAGAATAAATCCATGGGTTTGTCTCCAACTTCCTTGAAATAAGGCTACATCAAGTCGGGCTACAAAACTCTCCATGAAATCCAATTTTTGTTTCTTCTGTTGCATGCGTTTTGGTTCACTAGTCCTCATCGCTCATCCACCGTATGTTTAAGTCTTAAAATATATCTTGAGAATTGATCTGATCTCCTTCAAATCAAAACCACCAGGCCCAATGGACCACTAGACATCACCTCAGTGAAAAATAGTTGTCTGATCATCTTTTTGTTTGATCTGGTCCATCGATTGTTCACAACCCAACAAAAAACACTATACATCCTTGATGCACAACAATTGTCTGATCATTTCTTCAATCAATTTCTAGCATTGATCTGTGATCACTTTCATCGGGACCTATGGGATGTAAAAACACTCAAAATCCTCATGATTCATAAAATTTGTTTGTTTGCCTCTTGATTAGACTGTAACCATTAGATATAACATCCTTAACATCTAAACTACTAGGATATCAGACCCTTTGGATCTCATCACTCAACTACCATTATATCTATATCATATTTGATCTCGTCTGTCGATCTACGATTCGTCTATCAGGACCATTGAGATATTAAGTGCTCAACACTTCCTCAACCATGATATATTTGATCAATGATTGTCATTGATTCTCAGATTCCTCTTGGTCAGAGCTTCAAATCTACTCCGATGAAAATTACCGTGAGGGATCCAATGGTCCTCGCATTCTGAAATCAATGGCTTCCATTATGTTGTCCCTTCAACATGATCTATGGTTAACTTTTGTACCTCTTTCCTTTTGTAATCTAGTTAGATGGGACCCAGATAGATCTACGGTTTTCATCTTATCTAATTTGCACACCGACTTATGGTCCATATTTGTCCTTGGATCTCCTTCGTCAGAGTCGCAATGCATGCTCGCACTCAAGCACTATGATGGACTCATTTCAACAACCAATAGGATGTTTCTACACATCGTATCCTCGATCTTGATTGCTCCGAATAGATCATAGTTGTTGATCAAGACGAAGGGAAAAATATGTCATAAATCAAGGTGCGATGGAATATTCTTCGTTTCCCTCCTTTCGGAGTGGTGAAACTTACCCAACCTTCTGAACGTCGAATGATAATCTTTGAAGGTATCAATAAAAGGAATATTATTCGATACCATTGCTTTAGAGTGTATAGAAAAGTTTGAATTATTTTAATCTAACCTTGTCACTCCAATGGATGGTCCATATATCTTTTATATGGATTTGATAGATCAATGATTCATATTTGCTCCAATGGACTATTGTGACCTCCATGTGTCTTGGATGATGTGGTTCCTCCAAGCCCATGTCATAATGACTTCCTCTTTATTTTTTCTATCGCTATGTTGACTTTTCATTGATATGTCCTCCACGTGGACTCCTTCCACGTGTATTGGATGACCATTCCCACTTCTAATATTTCGGTACACAAATCAATGTTAGGAACATAATATTCTTCAATACCCTTATTTCAGAGTGCATATTACTCTGTCAATGTTCCTCCTCTGATAGTGATGACTCTAAAATTATTTTACCATTGTTTCTAACTCTAAATGAGGATTTATACTAGCCATCAATCTATATATGCATCTATTCAATATCTAAGCTTGTTTGTCCATTATTAACATACGAACATAGACTTTGTGCATCACTTTCGACATAGAAATCAAGTTCATGAATGAAATATTCTTTGATACCTCTATATCCGAGAACATATTATTTTTTCAACGTTCCTCCTCCAATAGCTATGACTCCAAGAGTCTTTTACCATTATTTCATACTTTGAATAAGGACACTCTTTGGCCGTTGAATTGAGTAATATATGTATGATATCTAATCTTGTCCATTCATTCTCAGCACATGAATGGAAGGTTTGGGAATATAATCGATGGTCACAATCGAATATTGATCTTGATCCAATGGTCATTGTTTCTCCTCTCCTACAAGGTTCTATCTTTGTTCTTCGACCTGCATATGAACATAATTCAAATATGCTCTTCCTTGATTTCACTCTGATTCAGATCACTATTAACTATCGATTATTTCTTGGCCTTTATATATTCCTCAATTGATTCAATGATCCTTTCACGATCCTTGGACCTGGCATCACAATATTCCTTCCTTCATCAATGATAATGTTTAGTACCTCCTTCTTGTGAAACCAATGAAATCCAAGGATTTCTTCATTTAAATCAATGAAAACATAATTTCCAACAATCTCCCCCTTTGTCATTGATGACAACAAATATTCTTAAACTAGTCTATGCAAGTCTCCCCCTGTATCGTTACTCTCCCCCTTTGAAATCGATGGAAAAAATAATTTTCTTTTACTATATTATTCATTTTATGTTTTGGAACAAGTAATTTCATTGTATTCTAAAGCTCCCACTTATGCGGTACTCTTCATTTTTCTTTGCACCGTGTAACCATATGCACTCTCTCCCTGAGATTTTGGTTCTGTTGAACTCCCAACAAATTTTAGTTGAAGCTTTCACTGAGAAATGGGAATGGATCCCATCTTATATATGATATACTCAAATGTATCTCTTGGTAGGGGTTTTTTGAATATGTCTTCTATTTAATCCTTGGTAGGAACATACTCCAACTTGACAATATTATCATTTACATGTTCCCTCAAAACATGATATTTGATTGGGATATCTTTTTTCTTTGAGTGCATCACTAGATTCATTGAACTTATTATAGTGTTGGTGTTGTCACATAGTATCGAAATTGTTCACTTGTATTCTATTTGAATGTCTTGCAGTGTTTGTTTCATACAGAGAATTTGTGTACAACAAGATGTTGTTGCAATGTTCTTTGCTTCTATTGTGGACAATGAGATTGAAGATTGATTCTTGTTGAGCTAGTGTTGGAGATACTTCACACACACCTAGGATTTATTTTTCCTAATGTTTTCCCTATGTTTATTAGTCATTATCCAGTTTCCTACATTTTAGGGAGAATATTCATTTTCCTACATTCTAGGGGAATATTCTCTTCAGTTCACACTTCAGTTGAAGCAGTTGAGTGGAGTATCGATTCCAAATTGGTTCCATCACCATGTAGCATTTGGATCATCATGCTGATGCACATTGTCCTTTGGATTATCACCAGAGTGGCACATTACTGATGCCATCATTTAGTTAATAGAGGAATGAAAGGATAGTTGACTTAAACTAGGTGGAAGTTAACTCCTGTAATTGTCAGTGTGTGTCCATATCACTATAGGAACACCACTATGGTGCATTGGATTCTCTTTCAGTGTGCATTAGTGGAGTTATATAAAGTATATCATGTGTAAATTATCATTCATTCATTCGGTTAATACAACTCTTGATTCTCTCTCTCTCTCTCATTTCCATCTTTTCTCATTTCTTCTACAAACTCGACATGTCCTTTGCTATATAGATATTATCTATTTAGGTTCATCCACATTTACATGGTATCATAGTCGATGGATTTCTAGGAAAAATACACATCAAAATCTTTTTGCAAGTACCGAAGATTGAAGACAACGGGAAAATAGAATTTCCAAAAGAATTGATTCTTACATCATACAATTTCTTTGCATGGAATCACAATATGGAATTTCATCTTCGAAGAAGAGGATTATACAGGTTAACCATGGGAATAGAGACTGAACCCACATCAGCCATAGAAAAATCCAAGTATCTGAATCAGATGGATAAAGTGTATGGAACTATTTGCAATCTTATTTATCCTTAGATCCTCTTTCATATATCCTACTATTAAACCCCCGTTGAAGTTTGGACTACCATGGAAGGAATTTTTGGTAAATAGGATGATATGAGGGAACACGTGCTCAAAGTGGAATTTCTCACTTTGGATCCAAAAATCTTCAAAAATCTCCAAGATATTTTTACAAAATATAAGGATTTGTTGTTGCAACTCAAGGCTCACGGGGTTGATAAATATAATGAGGAGAAATGAATGGTTCTTAGCATTCTTTCCAAACTTGTTTCAGAATACTCAATGTTTGTATCCACATTTCATTCAGTTAGGCTTGCCTCTGGATCTACCTAGAAAATTCCCTCTCTTGAGGCCTTTATCAAGTCTTTGACGCAAGAGTAGACCAAGCTCATCGATATGGGAAAAATAAAATGCTCAAAGGTGCATGCACTTGTTGTTCAAGATGGTAGCAGTCACCAAAATCATAAATATAAAAACAAATACAAAGGGAAGGGACATGGAAATCCAAAGAAGGAAGCGTACTCAAAACCCTTTAACGATTCCTCTAGATCCAAAGGTGGAAAGGGAAGAAAACGGGAAAAATGCACTTACTTCCAACAAGGATTCCATCCATAATTCGCATGCATGGATAAAAAAATAGATCAAATGACACAAATACTTTAGAAAAACAACCTTGGATATCGCATCCCCAAGGGTTCCAAGAATAAGCCATAAGATCAAAACCTCATGAAAGGTAATTCTATCCATGCTTTGATTTCCATTAACTTCTCTCTCAACGCTTGGATTGTAGATTCAAGTGAATCTCACCACATGGAATCTGTATAAAGGAAGTCCAATCTTCATTGGATGCATGCAAAGGACCTCCTATTTTGATGGGGGACAACTCTCCATTTGAATTCACTAGAAAAGGGAGAGCTGAACTCACAAATGGGAGCTTCGATAATTTGCTACACATTCCCAAACTCTCCTTCAATATTCTCTCCATGTATCAGATGAAAAAATACGCACTGGAAAGAAAGTAATATTCACACTTGATGTGGTGGATATATATGACATACAAACCAATTCCAAAGTTTCTACTTGTGAGGTAAATCACAAATCTAGACTCTACACATTTTATGAATTTATTGAACCAGATTCTGCATTATTTCTTACGCATCTTGATGAAAGAAGTAGGATATGGAATGAAAGGTTCGAGCATTTAAATTTAAGATATGTGCAACAAATTAGAAAAAAGGGAATGGTTGAAGGTCTACTTGACATCCATTTCTCCAAATGAATCTGTGAGGGATGTGTTCTTGGAAAACACCCTCAAGAGAAATTCGACAAAGGAAATACTTAGTAGGCCTCCTCTCCTTTGGATCCAATCCACAACAATCTCATGGGCCATTTTCAACATCCATCAATCAGTAAATCAAGGTAAGTGATCATTTTTGTTGATGATTTCTCATGCTACATATGAACCTTCTTTCTCAGGCACAAATCTAAAGTCTTTCAGCATCTCAAAGATTTCAAAGCCCTTGTTGAGACACAGTCAGGAAGGAAGATCAAAATCCTCCAAACAGATAATTGTGGGGAGTATGTCAACCATGAGGTATATAATATTTGTATTTATGTCAGGATTCAATTGCAACACATAGTTCCCTATACTTCGCAGAAAAACAAAGTTGTTGAGTAGAATAATAGATCCATGAAAGAGATGGCATCTTGAATGCTACTTGCAAAGTCACTTCCACAAATATTATGGGTTGAAGCACTTAATTCTGCAAACTACATCCAAAATAGATCCCCCCACATATCTGTCAAGGATAAGACCCCCTTCAAGGCTTGGAGCGACCTCAAATTGAAAGGGACCCACTTATGTATATTCGGTTCACGTGCATGGGCCAGGATTGCCTCTGAGAAGAGGAAGGCACTTGATCCACAGAGTACAGAGTGTATCTTTGTTGGATACCCAAACAATGTTAAGGGATACAACCTCATTGATCCCTCTATGGAATGGCTCATCATTGAGCATAGTGTCTATTGGAGCCGCCTTTCTCTAAAAGCATGAAATATTATACTTAAGCCCAAAAAGGTTGGTTTTCGGGACTTTGTTTGTTTCATGTTTCTCCCCCCTAAAGTCGCAGTATCCCGACGTGTGAAATGGAAAAAGCCTTCCTAAGTTTAATCACCATTACTAAAGACTAAGCGGGGCTTATCATCTCTTAGTACCTCATACCCTCGCTCTCGGGAGTTACGCGTTGAACGTTTCTCAAGCCTCTGACTTGCGAAGTCACGAAGTTGTGTTGAAGTTACCCAGGTTAGTATCAAGAAACAAGTCACTTTAAACCCTAGTTAGTCACTATCGTTATTTCACAACTTGGCGATTGTCTCCCCAAAGGGAAGCACCTTCGTAACCCCGATCCATGAAGTCGCGATTTTCTTTAATTAAGCATGGATTAATTAAAAGGCTTAAGTCAAATCACTTCTAATCTATTAACTCGTACCATCATGATTTCAGGTTTTTGAGGTTCAGTGGCTAGGAGCGAAAACACCCGATGTGGCGAGTGCCGAAAAGAGGATTAGAAACTAAGTGCACCAAATTGAAAGAACTAAACCAGATTAATTAGCACCTTAAACAAACTTTAACACACGTGGTTTACGGATGAAGTCTTGAATGATCCCATGTTTTTCAATGTTACAACTCATCAAGCATTTATGGTATTTATTTGAATTGCAGTAAGGTGACAGATAGTACAATCTTGTTTTTAATTCTAAATATTTCTATTAAGCGATTTGACCATTAAGGACACACATGGGTTTAAATGACCAAGATAGAGAGTTTTTCCTTCATTATTTCAGTTTTCATTTCTATTTGTGCGTAGAACTATTTCACTAGGATAACCGCTGTTTGTGTTTTTCAATTTTTTCGACAGGAGGTCCAGTTGTAGGTTTCTCTATCATGGCTCCATGAAAAACATCCAAGGCATCTACCGAGAGTTCAGTTTAGGGTTCAGACATTGTTTCTGATACCTTGCCCTGAAGTATTAATTTTGTCAAGACCTGGTCATACGTTTCCAACATTCTGCAATCCGAGTCGGTAAACTATTTGGATGATTCTAGCAACAATGAGAAGGATGACTTATCAACCAAATACAAAATCGTCGCCCAAGAAGAGATGCACAAAATAGCAGTGAGGCCCCAACTTCTTCCCTATTATGATATGATCAGGTGGGCACTAGACCATGTGGACATCCCGACTAGGACGATTATCAACGAAAAAAAGGTAATGATTGGGACTTTCAGGCCAGAACATTTGCGGGCAATGTATAAATTGTCACCCACATCGAACCTTACTCATAATGTTGAATTTATAGAAGGTTTCAAGAAGAAGGATTGCGAGCAGTATGAAATAATTTTATCCTATATGATCAAAGATTTGGTCTCACACCTCGCGAAATTCATGGCTAACACTAACAGGATCTATTCAATCTCTTCCTTGGAGCCACAATTCAAGTACATAGCGATGATGACCTGCAGGTTGTATGGGAAGGAGGACACTACCCATTTTTTCCTCCCATGGGTACTGCTCATTCATACAGTTGTTGAGGGTTTCTCCTTCGACTGGGCCAAACTATTGTCTGAT
This sequence comes from Picea engelmannii, assembly GCA_009831015.1. Lineage (NCBI taxonomy): Eukaryota > Viridiplantae > Streptophyta > Pinopsida > Pinales > Pinaceae > Picea > Picea engelmannii. The sequence goes on from ML776880.1 coordinate 1,454,670, forward strand.
AGTATGACCAGTCGAATTATCGAATATCGAGCACAGAGGGTAAGTAAGAAAGAAGCTTCGTTCTTTATGTCTCCTTACATCATGGATTCCATATGCTTCATGACACCCTTCCCACTAATGAACTGGAGTTGGGTTCCATCTAATACAGAGCCTATTCATGTCTACCACTCGAAGCTTTGGGAGGATAAAGCCAAAGAATTCATCTACAAGATCTTCAATTGGGTAATGGTGCCATTGTATGTCGCCATCTTCAGCCAGCTGTCGCACATGATTTCGAATAGCATCGCGACCAACCTGAGTAGCATGGAAGATTGGTATATAGAGGCGTAATTTTCATATATCAGGGTTTTCGGCACCTCTGTTCCTCCATCTTCTCTACTGCTATTCTTGCCAGATAAGCTATTATGTCGTGAGATCACTAGGCAGACTGTGCTCGGTGGAATAAGAAAAGAACTCAAAGGAGTATCAAAAAAGGTATGGTCTCCCTTCACCATTCATATTGGTGCATATTCCTTGTTATATTTTGGCCATGCCAAAGCCGAGGCTACGGGTTTAGAAGAAATGAAGCTGGTGGATATTGAGTTCAAGAAGCACGACCCTAATAAGGTTGTGAGCAATCACATGGCGAGTTGTGGCCTGAAGAGATATGAACATGAGTATTCCCCTCATGATGAAATATTCTGGGGTGCGAGGTCCTACTCATAAGTCCTAAGTCGGATTCAAGCCCTGCCACCCAAAGATATGGACGATTTCTTTAAATTCCAGGAGCACCAATGGAGTTGTCTCCCCTAGATTTTACAAGGTGAAACCCCAAAGCTTCCGGTTACACAGCAGACAGGGGCCAAAGGTTCAAAGTACTCGAGTCCTAACAAGGAGAAAAACCAAGAGAAAATAGGGAAGGCTGGAACCTCAGAGCGAGGAGCCAAAATCCCCTACCAACAGGAAGGAAACCCCGAAAAGGGTACGCTGGGAAAGCAGGTCCAAGGTCAAGCAGAGATGCCCTTGAAAGGGTCAGGCGACTCACTATCACTCATGTCAAACAAGTTGGTCACATATGCTACCCTGAAACAACCATCCATGGAAATCGACAGTCCAATTGCTATTATCACACCCTTACAATTCACAAAGGGGAATCCCAATGCAGGGTGGATTTTCAATGAAGAACTGGCACCCATTTCTATAGAGGAGCTGCCTCCTAACGAATTTTTCTTTGATAAAAAAAGGAAGGTCGTGGTGAGGAAAGGATTATATCAAAGGGAGGGCGTAGTGGATAAAAAATTTAAAATCATGATATATGGAAAGGCCGTGAAAGAGGAAGAATCCGCAGACGAGATAGCAGGAACACTAGGGGCTTATGCTACAACCAATAAGTACTCAGTTGGAACTTTGAAGGCCCAGTTGAAACGAAAGAACCTCTTGATCAGTAAGTTGGAAGCTAAAGTGGCTACGACTGAAGAAAATGTCGGGGATGAGGTGAGAAAAAGCCTCGAGCAAGCCTGAATAGCCGATCTGCAGGAGATCGAGAAACTTAGATCCGACCTTGAGCAGGTGCACTAGTCGGTACAAATTATCCAAACACAGGTAAGCCAACAAAGGAAACAAATTATAGAGTTACAATTGAAATTGGATGTTTCCGAGAATCAGGTTTTAGACATAAAAGTGTTGAGATCCCAAGCTGCCAAAATCCGACAGAAGGTATTAACAACTCAACAAGACTTTCTTGTAAAAGTAGGAACCATTCAAAACCACTTTCAGACGATAGATCAAGTGTTAGAAAATATTTCTTTGAGAGAAAGAGAATCTAGGGCAGCTCGGGTTGCTTTCCAAGATATTGTTATAGCTATGGAAAAGATAGAGAGGGTCGGCAACTGCAAATTATCCATCGTAGAAACAATTAGAGGGAATATCTTGTTGAAGGTCTAGGAGCAGAATATACCAGAAAGTAGGGTGAGAGCTAATGAAGTGATGAATTCTTGTGAGGGAATGTTCTCCTATATAAGTAAAAGTTTGTTATACCTTGATAAGGAAGGCAGTGTTGAGACACTAGGAAAAATCAATATAGGTAAACACCTGCTGGACATCAAAGAAAATGTGGAGAAAGAGAAAGTGGAGATATCCCAGATAAGCTAGGTTGATATGGTCCAAGTGGACAAATGGCTAGTATAGCCAAGTTTACAATTATGCTCTATCATCATGGAAGATAGAAAAGTAGGGAAAAGGTTGCCACAGTTGATGAAGAGTTGTTACACCTTTGAGGCAAGCAACAAATCAGAGCCTTCCAGGTTGATATCCCAGTTGGTGGAAAGGTGTGTCATTTGCATTGAGCAGGCAAAGCGGCAGGTTTCTAGTGCTAAATAATGGTAGATGTCAACCCATTCTATTTCTGGAGATGGAAGAGCATAGAAAGGAAGGTGCTCTGCCCTTACAAGGGACGACAAAGATGAGGAGATGAAATGCTCCATTTTTTTTTATTTGTAACTGACAAGTTTCCAGAATGATAGAAATTCTAAATGTTCAGAAGTTTGTTTAAATATACATTGAGGAAGAGATAAGAAGGACTTTGTTTTTGGTGGTAGATTGTAATAGAGAAAGTTCCTTTTAGCCAAGATTAATACAAAGCGAATTGAAGACTCCATATTCCGTCAAGATTGAGTTATGTGTTTTCCTCTGTTATTTCATGCTTCATGTCATTTTTTACATATACGTCTTTGATGAATGTTTTAGCTGCATTTAGTACAACTTCTACTGTGGTGATCAGATTCTAGTTATCTAGTTATTTATAGTTTTTCCTCTGTATCGGCTACTAGAAGGTACAAGACCTATGAATTACTTAGATCTCTACATTATATGCTTTCATCAAGGTATTCCTTTCCTTTCTTCTTCTGCTACAGCATGGGATTCCTCTAAAATTGATGCCCTACATTGTTGACAACTCTATGTTTTCACACTTGGTTTCAAGATTTTAACTCAGTTACAGAAAACGACCTTCGATTTCGTTAAACCCTTCATTTGGCTTCACTGAATTTTCCTCATATAATCTGAAATTGAAATAAGCACTATAAAACATCAACCCTATTTTAAAGCTCTGTTCTCCCCATGTCTGTACCCATCGTAAGACAACCCAACATCGAACCCGGCATATCGGATCTAACCAGCATCGCTTTAAATATTTTTGATACCATACTTAAGATTGCCACCACCCGGATAGAGATCGAACGATCATGGGCCACCATTGAACATGATATCAGTATTCAAGAATATTTAGAAGCTAGACAAAGACAACTCAGAGATCGGATATAGCCTTATCCCCCGAAGTTGCTTCTTCTCCTTTTTTCTTTCACTCATTTCAGATGCTTAGACTCTACATTTTATAGCCTTAAGTGTAGACTCAGGAACAACATCTTTCTAGCACCAGTGCCATGGACAGAGAATCACAGTCACTTTCTTCTGAGAAAATGACATTTCCAAGTTTCATTTTTTGATAGTGAACAAAGAGAGAACACCTTGTTAAGGCTAAAACTTCATCATTCACTTGGAAAATTCACTCTTAAGTAAGCTGGCATCCTTTTGGAAGAACACCAGACAAAACCTAGATGCCAAACAGACAGTGCCAGTTTCCAACCCTGAAAAAATACTAAGACCAAGGGGTCTTTTTAAACAAAATGTGGTTTCCTATCAACCCAAGTCTAATTAGTCTAAATATAAGACCTTTCTCGAACGATTACCCTCGCAAGAAATTCCTCTCAGGAAAATATTGGACAGTGTCATCGAACCTGAGATCCTGAAGTCCAGGCAACTCCTACCCGAGATCAAAACCAAGACCTCTCTGACTACCTCTTACGTTACAAGGGGCGACATGCCTACCTTAAAGCTCATCCCTATCGATATCCCATCGAATCTAAATATAAACCCCTCCGCCACTCAAGGCCTTGAAGAAGTTTCCACGTACAAGGATTCGACACCGGTGGGTTCTCCCATTTACATATCCTGGAATTCGAAGGAGTCGAGTCCACGTATGCCTTCTTCCCCTTTTTCATCTTCCACCTCCCCTGGTAAAAATTTTCCCAACTTTTTCCCTTTCCACCCTGGGGAAGCCAAAGACTCGCTATACATCTTCGCCAACCCTCTTTATAATGCACCGATTTCCTCTCCTAGGTTATCCATGGCCTCCATCGGAGGAGGAGCAAGGGGAATAGGAGGTCAAGGCCAACAACTGCCTCCAAGGGTTTTCACCAAAGTAGCCGCTAGATATTCCCCCTTGGTCCTTCCATTACCTCTCCATGATTTACCTGAAAACTATATGAAAAACCTACCCAAGTTCACAGGAGAAGGGGATCTAACTGCATCCGAGCATATCAAATTTTTTGGTCAATTCACTGATATTGTAGGTCTCGAGCATGAGGACGTGTATTCTTGATTATTTGTCCATACCTTTGAGGGATAGGTAAGAACTTGTTTTCAAAGCCTACCCCCAAGTTCAATCATATCCTATGATGCGCTAGAAGACCTCTTTCTCAAACAATGGGGAAAAAGAAAGGATCATTTATACTATTTGACCAAGTTCGGGTCCTTAAAGAAAAAGGGATTTGAAACTTTTATGGAATTTATCCAAAGGTTTAACAAGTTGTACAATAAGATACCTGTTGAATTTAAACCATCCCAGCCTGTAGCCAAAGTAACTTTCACAGGAGCCTTTGAACCCAATTTTGCTCTACTATTAAGAGAAAGAAGAGGGGCTGATCTAACCTGAATGCAAGATGACGTTGTGGAAATTGAGTCAAACATGATGGCCTCGGGTAAATTAAAAACGAAAATCGATACAAGAAAACAGGGAAACTAGATGCCTTAGAGAACAAGCAGGTCCCTCTGGATCTGGAAGATCCTCAGATGACAAAATGGATGACATGGCCAGGATAATAAAATAACTATCAAACAAAATCTCGAGAATGGAGCTAGACCAATCCAAAGCTGATCAATTCATTAAGAGATAATTCAGGAGAAATCCCAATCCTCAGTTTCAACCAAGACAAATAAAAAATGAAGACCAAAAGATCCAAGCGCCTCTCAAAAATGAAAATTTTATTGGGGGAAATGATATGCAAGAGTTCAAAGACTTGGAAGAAGACGTAAACAACTTAGGCGATGACTGTATAGAACCTCACTTGACCAAAGAAGATTATGAGAAGTACTTGAACACTGAACAGTCATTGGTTGAAGACAATAACCTAAACGACGTTGATGATCCCGCTTATCAAAGAATGGCCGACACCATAATGGCCGAGCTCCAACACAAATACAATCTGAGGCCTTGAAACAAACTTGTGTTGACTGCGCAAGCCAAGAAAGTTTTGCCTAGGGGAAAAATATACGAGACTGTCCAGAAAGAGACTAAGATGTGAAATAACCTAGGGGTAGACTTGCAAAATACCAACGTAAAAGGGGCCAAAACCCAAGCAAGAAGAACTAAGGCAGCCGAAACGTGGACACCCGAAACCAGAGACGCTGAAAATAAAACAATGCTACTAAATAAAATGGATAGGGAAGAGTCTGATGTTTCAGCCAAGGAAACAAATAAAATTGCGGTAGTTTTCTGCCTAGAAAACGAGATAAAAAAGATCAAGATACCAATACCTTTGGTTGAGTTGGTGAAGAATCCTATGTACCGAAAACAAATAACCAAGATGATAAAATTTTCAGATCTAGAGAGTCAGTTCGATGTAATAAATCTGGAAGATGACAAGCCTAATATCACTTTTGGTCCACATTTTGAAGGTGCCAGAGATACCGTCACCCCCTTCTATATTACCCTGAAAGTGCACGATCGACTATTGCATAATTGCATGCTGGACTCTGGGGCCTCTCATAACGTAATGCCCAAATCTATTATGGATAGACTACGCCTCGAAATCACCAGACCCTATGGAGATCTTTACTCGTTCGATTCAAGGAGAGTTAAGTGCATGGGCATGATCAAAGATTTAGTAGTCACCCTCATCCAGATTTCGGTGAAAATGTTCTAATGGATGTAGTTGTTACCGATATACCCCCAAAGTATGGTTTACTATTATCTAGATCTTGGGGAGCCAAGCTCGGGGGATCCCTTCAGCTGTATATGACCTATGCCACAATCCCTGCTTTTGTTGAACAGTTCACATGGTTATACAGGGAAACGTGGTTGGCGTATAGAGTAAGTGATCCACAAAATCCTAAAGATTACCCTGTTTACATCACCGATCAAGACCTTGGAAATTGTATTCTGTCCTTTGACGATAATGAAGATAATTGTATAGAAGAAAGTGACATCGATGAAATCAAAACTGAAAAGACAGCTAAAAATGTGTATAGCACTAGAACTTGGAAAATGTTCTTTGATGGTGCTTCGTTGTGTGAAGGAGCAGGTGCGGGAGTGCTTTTCGTAGCACCTGAAAATGAATTCATCACTCCCTTCTCTTACAGGTTACATTGGGATGTAGACTGCACAAACAACATTTGCAAATATGAAGCTCTAGTCTTGGGTCTGGAAGCTACCAAGAAGCTAAACATAAAGGACTTAGAGGTCTATCAAGATGTTGAACTGATTGTGAAGCAGGTAAATCGACAATACCAGGCCAAGCACCTGAGATTGAGGTCCTACAGAAATTGCGCCTCGGATCTAATGGAAATTATTTTTTCATCGGTAAAGGTTCATTTCATCCCACAAGCCGAAAACCAGCAGGTCGATTCACTGGACAAAGCAACTTCAACTTTCGCACCCCCTACCACTTTCAAATTAAAATACCAGATAGAGGTAAGGCACAGACCATCCATACCAAACAACATACAACATTGGCATGTTTTCGAAGATGACGAACATATTAGAAAGTTCCTGAAAATGGTGGATGATTTCTCCGAAACCCACATTGACCAGGAAAACCAAAACGATCATACCTGGATTATGCAGGAAGGGGAGGAACCTCAAGAGTTCCGAGAAAAAATTGCAAATCATCGCTTGCTAGTGTTAAAATGTAATTAGATCCCTAAGGGCTAGATACCCCTGGAAAGTTTGTTTGATCAAAACGACATGCCTCTGAAGTCCACCATGTAGCCCGAATTGGAGGAGGTCAAAGACAGTGATGTGGGCACCACCAAAGAGCCTAGGATAGTGAAGTTATCAAAGTATCTTCCTCCTGAGATAAAAATAAAGTATAAGGACTTACTTGGGCAGTATAAATATGTCTTTGCATGGTCTTACGATGAGATCATAACCTATGATACCTTTGTGACCGAGCACAAGATACCTTTGAAACCTGGTGTTAAGCCCTTTAGACAGAAGCTTAGAAAAATCAACCCCATTTTACTGCCTATGGTCGAAAGAGATGTGAAAAAGTTGTTAGATGCAAAAATAATTGTACCTCTCAGGTACTCTGACTGGGTGGTGAACTTAGTCCCAGTTAGGAAGAAAAGCGGGGAGATCAGACTGTGCATAGACTTTAGAAATATAAACAAGTCCTCTCTCAAAGATAACTATCCTCTACCCAAAATGGATCACGTTTTGGAAAAAGTAGTCACGGAAATAAGATGTCGATGATCGATGGGTTTTCCAGTTACAATCAAATTGTTGTCAACGAGCATGATAAAGAAAAAACAACTTTCACCACCCCTTGGGGCACATTTATGTATGACAAAATGCCTTTTGGTCTTATGAACACAGGTGCTACCTTCCAACGCACTATGGATATCGCCTTCATCAATGAAAGAGATAAATTCGTGGTTATCTACCTCGACGACCTGACTGTCTTCTCTAAATCTGATGAAGACCATCTGTTACACCTGAAGCAAACGTTTGAAAAATGCCGAAAATTTGGTTTGTCTTTAAACCCCAAGAAGTCTCACTTCGTGATGCAAGAAGGTAAAATCTTGGGCCACATTGTTTCTCGGGACGGAATTAAAATCGACCCTAAAAGGGTGGAAGCTATAGACACCATAAATATTCCTAGAAATATAAAAGAAATTTAGTCATTTTTAGGAAAAATATTTTTTTTGAGAATATTTATCCCAAACTTTGTTGAAATCGTGAAATTGATCACATATATGCTAAAGAAGAACAACGAAGTGAAATGGATGACAGAGGCTAAAACATCATTTTCACGCATCAAGAAAGTTATGAGCGAAGCGCCCGTATTGGCAAGCCCTGATTACCTAAAGGATTTCCTGATTTTCTCGTTCACCTCCAAACACACAGTGGCGACAATACTTCTCCAGAAGAATGAAGAGGGTTTCGAGCAACCAATATCCTTTTTTAGTAAAAGTCTTAGAGATGTTGAACTGAGATATGATATAATAGAGAAATAAGCATATGCTATGGTTAAGGCTTTGAAGGCTTTTAGAACTTACGTGCTACACTCCAAGGTAATCGCATACATTCCCACCAGTTCTGTGAAGGATATATTGGTTCAGCCTAACAGTGATGGAAAGAGGGGTCGGTGGCTCGCTAAAATTCAAGAGTTCGACCTAGAGGTAAAACCGACGAAACTAGTAAAAGGATAAGGTCTGGCTAAGCTCTTGGCAGAATCAAATTTCAGAGCACTCGAAATAAATAACCTCCAAGGATACGAAAGACATGGGGACGTAAACGATCCCGATGACCAAATAGCTATCTCTAGAATCAAAGAGAAGTTTGCCTTATCAGATTGGTATAAAGATATAGTGTCCTACCTACTGACCCTAAAATGCCCTAGTGATCTATCTCCAGCTAAAGCCAGGATACTGAAGTTGCATGCAGTGAAGTACTGTATATCCAAAAGTAAACTGTATTGGAAGGACCCCTTAGGATTCCTACTAGTTTGTTTGGTAGAATCAGAAACAAAGGGGGTAATAAACGAATCCCAAGAAGGAGTGTGCGGAGGACATCACGCCTGGAGGGAAACAACTTATAAGATCTTGAGGGTAGGATATTATTGGCCTAAACTTCTCTCAGATGTCAACGTCAAAGTCAAAGCCTATAACCCTTTCCAATTGTTTGTAGGAAAACATAAGCTCCCAGCACTACCTCTGGTTCCTGTCAAAATTGAAGCCCCTTTTCAACAACGGGGGGTAGATTTTATAGGCGAAATCAACCCATGTTCCAGCGCTCAACACAAATGGATCCTCACCGCCACAGATTATTTCACCAAATGGGTGGAGGCTATTTCGACTAGGAAGGTGACCAATTCGGTGGTGATAGATTTCCTGGAAAAGAGCATATTGTCCAGATTTGGCTGTCCCTGAAAGATAGTAACGGATAATTCCCATGCATTCAAGTCTATGGAAATGGTCAGCTTTTGCCAAAAATATAACATTGTATTGGGCCACTCCACAACATATTACCCTCAAGGTAATGGGTTAGCCGAATCATCAAATAAAAGTTTAATTACCATAATCAAGAAGGTGTTGTGCGAAAACAAAAGATCTTGGAATGCACACTTAAAGTACGCTTTATGGGAAAATTAGATAGGTACAAACAAATCCATTGGTACTTCTCCTTTCCAAATGGTATACGAGATTGATGTGGTATTACCCATAAATCTGGTGCTCCTTGTAATGAAGCTCTGGTAGGATGAGAAAGAAGAGCCAAACCATGTCACAAGAAGAATAAATCAGTTGATCGAGGTCCAACAATGCAGAACTAAGGTGGACGCAAGGATGCAGAAATACTAGGACAACATGAAAGTGTTGTTCAATCATAAATCCAAAAACAGGGATTTCCTCCCTGGTGATTTGGTTTTGAAATGGGATGCTAGGAGGGAAGATTCAGAAAAACATGGTAAGTTTGATCATATCTGGTATGGGCCATTCAAAGTATCAGCTTTTGAAGGGAAGAATTCATTTCCATTAGAGAATTTGGATGGTAAAACTCTCAGCGCCCCTGTCAACGGGCACTATTTAAAGCACTATATGCAATAAATGAGTTCCAAATCTCCATTGTATATATCGCTTTGTGTTTTCCTTTTTCTTTTTGTAAAATTTTTGGTAAGTTCACTTTCATCGTGAATAAAATAGGCTGTTGATTTCCTAGAGGTAGAGACATAAATTTTGACACAGAATCCCATAAATCCTTAAAACCTGATACTCTTCATGTTGTTTCATACAGGCCTCCGGGTTACAGCCCAAACTACAAAAGGAAAAAGAGACGGTCAGGTATCAGGAAATTGACCCACCCGAAACATGTGACAAATATTTTTCTTTTAGAGGAGAATGAAGTGGTAACGCCAAGGTATGAATTGCCTAAGTATATGGTTTTCAAATGAACAACACTTAAAACATAAAAGTGGTCTCACAAGTACGTTGTATTCACCTGAGTCAGGATTACATGATAACATCTGGGTTTTTGAGGTCCATAGCCTTCTCTCCTTCCCTTTTTCATCCTTGGTCTTCTCTCCTTAAGCTATGACACCTTCCCATACCATCCGCAGAGGAAAAGAGGTTCCTCTTCAATTTTGGAAACTGGCGAACGTCTCGGGAAGTAAGCTAGTATTCACAACTCCTCGGTCCCCTGCTGATCAAAGCCATGCATAGGTGGATCCTAACTCTCGTAGGTCTTTTAACAAGTTTCAAATGGTTAAGTCTTTCTCAAAATAAGACCCCTGGAAATGAATTCTCCCCTATTTTCCTGCAGACTAGGGCATTGTGAAGGTTAAGAGAAAGTTGGTCTAGAGCACTCAAAGCAAGTTGACAAGCCTCTGTAACGAATATACACAAATATCACCCCTGGTTTTTTTTTATGCCAATTGATTGCCCCCACTCCACTTTTCAAAAGTAAAGTATAAGACAGATGGTGAAAGGAAATTCATAATTGATTTCCCCCATCTAGTCCAAAGAGATGATGAAAGGAAATTCATAAAAATGATTGCCCTCATCTTAGCATTTAAATGCAAGATTACAGTTTGGAGTGGTGAAATGAAATTCAATAAAGGGAACCAAATAACTTCACCGGGGTACTGAACAGGCTCCCTGGTAGTGAAGCAATATCTAAGATATTTTGTAAGGTTGTCATACTTAAATTATACTACAATCTAGTAATCAACATTTTTGAAACCAGATCCACAACTCGAGTTCATGTAGGTCTCCCCGATTAAAAGCATGGAATTTACCTTTTTTTTTACGCAAGCTAAAACCTACCGTATCTGTTAATTTTCCTAAGATTGATTGGACCATCTTAAGTAGCTCCGATTTCATCCCCGAGGAAGGGAAAGTTACCGAATGGACTGCCATCGAGTTTAGGAAGCATGTCGAGTTTTGAAAAGTTTCAGAATTAAAGTCGAAACCTCAATTTTTCCTCTGCCCCCCTTTCCAAACGAAGTTTCACCGAAGCAAGCTGATGACTCCATGTACCCCTTCTCAGGCACTTGGTCTGTTGTCCTTCTCATCCCACAAGGAGACGAGATCACTAGTTGGAGCCTATGTTGGAGCAGCCTTTCTCTAAATGCACGAAATATTATATTTAAGCCCAAAAAGGTATGTTTTTGAGACTTCGTTTGTTTCACATTTCTCCCCCCTAAAGTCATAGTATCCCGACGTGCGAAATGGAGAAAACCTTATCAAGTTTAATCACCATTACTAAAAGACTAAGTAGGGATTATCATATCTTAGTACCTCGTACCCTCGCTCTCAGGAGTTACGCGTTGAACGTTTCTCAAGCCTCTGACTTGCGAAGTCGCGAAGATGTGTTGAAGTTACCCAGGTTAGTATCAAGAAACAAGTCACTTTAAACCCTAGTTAGTCACAATCATGATTTCGTGACTCGGCGATTGTCTCCCCAAAGGGAAGCACCTTCATAACCCCAATCCACGAAGTCATGATTTTTTTTAATTAAGTATGGATTAATTAAAAGGATTAAGTCAAATCACTTCTAATCTATTAACTCGCACCATCATGATTTCAGGTTTTTGAGGTTCAGTGGCTAGGAGAGAAAACACTTGATGTGGTGAGTGTCAAAAAGGGGATTAGCAACTAAGTACATCAAATTGAAACAACTAAACCAGATTAATTAGTGCCTTAAACAAACTTTTACACATGCGGTTTACGGATGAAGTCTTGAATGATCTCGTGTTTTTCAATGTTACGACTTGTCAAGCATTTATGGCATTTATTTGAATTTTAGTAAGGTGACAGATAGTACGATCTCGTTTTTACTTATAAATATTTCTATAAATCGATTTGACCGTTCTGTTTGCAAGGACATTTAAATGACCAAGATAGAGAGTTTTTCCTTCATTATTTCAGTTTTCATTTCTATTTGTGCGTAGAACCATTTCACCAGGATAACTGTTGTTTGTGTTTTTCAATTTTTTCAACAGGAGGACCAATTGCAGGTTTCTCTATCATGGCTCCATGAAAAATGTCCAAGGTAGTTGTCAAGATTTCAGGTCAAGGTTCAGACGTTGTTTCCGATACCTCACCCCGAAGTATTAATTCTGTCAAGGCCTGGTCATACGTTTCCAACATTCTACAATCTGAGTCGGTAAACTGTTCGGATGATTCTAGTGACAACGAGAAGGATGACTTATCTACCAAATACAAAATCGCTTCCCAAGTAGAGATGCAAAAAATAGCGGTGAGGCCCCAACTTCTTCCCTATTGTGATATGATCAGGTGGGCGCTGGACCATGTGGACATCCCGACCAGGATGATTATCAGCGAACATAAGGTAATGATTGGGACTTTCAGGCCAGAACATTTGCAGACAATGTATAAATTGTCACCCACACCGAACCTTACTCACAATGCCAAATTTCTAGAAGGTTTCAAGAAGAAGGAGTGCGAGCAATATGCAAGAAGTTTATTCGATCTGATCAAAGATTGGGTCTCACACCCCGCAAAATTCAGGGCTGACACTAATGGGATCTATTCAATCTCTTCCTTGGAGCCACAATTCAAGTACATAGCGATGATGGCCTGTAGGTTGTATGGGAAGGAGGACACTACCCATTTTTTCCTCCCATGGGTACCGCTCATTCATACAATTGCTGAGGGTTTCTCCTTCGACTGGGCCAAACTGTTGTCTGACAGTCTAACCAGTCAAATCACCGAATATTGAGCACAGAGGGCAAGTAAGAAAGCCACTTCATTATTTATGTCTACTTACATCATGGATGCCAACTGCTTCATGACACCCTTCCCACTAATGAACTAGAGTTGGGCTCCATCTAATACAGAGCCTATTCATTTCTACCACTCGAATCTTTGGGAGGATAAATCCAAATAATTCATCTACGAGATCTTCAATTGGGTAATGGTGCCATTGCATGTCGCTATCTTCGGCCAGTTGCTGCCCAGGATTTTGGATAGCATCGCGACCAACCTGAGTAGCATGGAAGATTGGTATATAGAGGTGGAATTTTCATATATTAGGGTTTTCTACACCTCGGATCCTCCATATTATCTACCGCTATTCTTTCCAGATAAGCTATTGTGTCGCGAGATCCCCAGGCATACTGTGCTCGGAGAAATAAGAAAAGAACTCAAAGGAGTATCAAAAAAGGTATGGTCGCCCTTCCCCATTCATATTGGTGCATATTCCTTGTTAGATTTTGGCCATGCCAAAGCCGAGGCTACGATTTTAGAATAAATGAAGCTGGTGGATATTGAGTTCAAGAAGCATGACCCTAATAAGGTTGTGAGCAATAACCTGGCGAGTTGTGGCCTAAAGAGATATGAACATGAGGATTCCCCTCATGATGAAATAATTTGGGGTGTGAGGTCCTACTCGGAATTCCTAAGTCATATTCAAGCCCTTCCACCCGGAGATATGGCCGATTTCTTTAAATTCCAGGAGCACCGACGGAGTTGTCTGCCCCATATTTTACAAGGTGAAACCCCAAAGCTTCCGGTTACACAAAATACAGGGGCCAAAGGTTCAAAGGAATCGAGTCCTAACAAGTATAAGAACCAAGAGAAAATAGAGGAGGCTGGAACCTCAAAGCAAGGAGCCGAAATCCCCTACCAACAGGAAGGAAACCCCAAAAAGGGTACGCCAGAAAAGCAGGTCCAAGGTCAAGCATAGATGCCCTCAAAAGGGTCAGGCAACTCACTATCGCTCATGTCAAACAAGCTGGTCACAGATGCTACCCCGAAACAACCATCCAAGCAAATTGACAGTCTGATTGCTATTATCACACCCTTACAGTTCACAAAGGGGAATGTCGATGCGGGGTGGATTTTCAATGAAGAACTGATGCCCATTTCTATAGAGGAGCTGCCTCCTAACGAATTTTTATTTGATAAAAAGAGGAAGGTCGTGGTGAGGCAAGGATTATATCAAAGGGAGGGCATAGTGGCTAAAAAATTTAAAATCATGATAGATGGAAAGGCCGTGAAAGAGGAATAATTCACAGATGAGATAGTAGGAACACCAAGGGCTTATGCTACAGCCAATCAGTACTCAGTTGGAACTTTGAAGGCCCAGTTGAAACGAAAGAACCTCTTGATCAGTAAGTTGGAAGCTAAAGTGGCTACTACTGAAGAAAATGTCAGGGATGAGGTGAAAAAAATCCTCGAACAAACCCAAATAGATGATCTGTAGGAGATCGAGAAACTTAGATCCGACCTTGAGCAGGTGCGTCAGTTGGCGCAAATTATCCAAATACAAGTAAGCCAACAGAGGCAACAAATTATAGAGTTACAATCAAAATTGGATGTTACCGAGAATTAGGTTTTAGACATAAAAGTGTTCAGATCCCAACCTGCTGAAATCTGACAGAAGGTATTAATGGCTCAACAAGACTTGTTTGTAAAAGTAGCAACCATTCAAAACCACTTTCAGACGATAGATCAAGTGTTAGAAAATATTTCTTTGAGAGAAAGAGAAGAAGGGGCAGCTTGGTTTTCTTTCCAAGACGCTGTTATAGCTACGACGAAGATGGAAAGGGTCGACAACTCCAAATTATCCATCGCAGAACAAACTAGAGGGAATATCTTGCTGAAGGTCTGGGAACAGAATATATCAGAAAGAAGGGGGAGATATAATGAAGTGATGGATTCTTGTGAGGAAACGCTCTCCTTGATAAGTAAAAGTTTGTTAGACCTTGATAAGGAAGGGAGTGCTAGGACGCTGGGAAAAATTAATATAGCTAAACACCTGCTGGAAATCAAAGAAAATGTGGAGAAAGAGCAAGTGGAGATATCCCAGATAAGCCAGGTTGATATGGTCCAAGTGGACAAATGGCTAGTACAACCAAGTTTACAATTATTCTCTATCATCACGGAATACCGAAAAGTAGGGAAAATGTTGCCACAGTTGGCGAAGAGTTATTACACCTTTGAGGCAAGCAACCAAACAGAGCCTTCCAGGTTGATAGCCAAGTTGGTGGAAAGGTGTGTCATTTGCATCGAGCAGGCGAAGGGGCAGTTGTCTGGTGCTAAATAATGAAAGATGTCAACCCATTCTATTTCTGGAGCCGAAAGAGTAGAGAAAGGAAGGTTCTCCACCCTTACGAGGAAAGACAAAGATGAGGAGATGAAACGCTACATTTTTTTTTATTTGTAACTGACAAGTTTCCAGAATGATCGAAATTCTAAATGTTCAGAAGTTTGTTTAAATATACATTGAGGAAGAGATAAGAAGGGATTTTTTTTTGGTGGTAGATTGTAATAGAGAAAGTTCTTTCTAGCCAGGTTTAATACAAAGTGAATTGAAGACTCCATATTCCGTCAAGATTGAGTTATGTGTTTTCCTCTGTTATTTCATGCTTCATGTCATTTTTTACATATACGTCTTTCATGAATGTTTTAGCTGCAATTTAGTATAACTTCTACTGTGGTGATCAGATTCTAGTTATCTAATTATTTACAGTTTTTCCTCTGTATCGACTACTAGCAGGTACAAGAGCTGTGAATTACTTAGATATATACATTATATGCTTTCATCAAGGTATTCCTTTCCTTTCTTCTTCTGATACAATGTGGTATTCCTCTGAAATTGATGCCCCACATTGTTGACAGCTCTATGTTTTCACACTCGGTTTCAAGATTTTAACTCAGTTATTGAAAATGACCTTCGATTTCGTTAAACCCTTCGTTTGTATTCACTGAATTTTCCTCGTATAATATAAAATTGAAATAAGAACTTTAAAACATCAACCCTCTTTTAAAGCTCTGTTCTCCCCATGACTGTACCCGTCGTAAGACAACCCAACATCGAACCGGGCCTATTGGATCTAACCAACATCACTTTGAATCTTTTCGATACCATACTTAAGACTGCCACCACCCAGACAGAGCTCGAACTTTCATGGGCTACCATCGAACGGGATATTAGTATTCAAGAATATTTAGAGGCTAGACAAAGACAACTCAGAGATCGACTATAGCCTTATCCCCCAAAGTTGTTTCTTCCCCTTTTTTCTTTGACTCATTTCAGATGCTTAGAATTTACATTTTATAGCCTTAAGTGTAGACTCAGGAACAACAGTGTCCAATTCAAGGAAAGTGTCTCGCATGCACCTCAGGAGTTGCATGCAGACACTTTTTTTCTTCCACCTGTTAGAGATGATGAGAATGCACATGTCGATTCTTCTTCAGATGAGAGTTTTGATTCAAATAATTTAGTTTATTTAGATACCGATTCAGTACTGTCATATGTAGAGTCAGTGCACACAGATGTAGATGCAGAGACTGAGCCAAGGCCTAAGTGGTCCAAGAATACTCTTCAGCATGAAGGAAATCTTGTTGGGGATCCAACTAATACCAGGAGGACTCAACTTGATTTCAAGGAGCCTCCTCTTTCACTCACCTCCATTGAACCAATTCCACCCAGGAATATTTTCTTGGTTCATTCTTTAGATCCATAGTCTTATGTCAAGGCTGCTGGGAATCCATTTTGGGAATATTCCATGTAGGAGGAGTACAACTCCCTCCTCGAGAACCAGACTTGGGATCTGGTTCCCCTTCCTTCAAAAAGGAAACTTGTCAGGTGCACATGGGTCTAGAGTACCAAGAGCATAATAGGTGGATAGGTTAGCAGATACAAAGCTAGGCTAGTCGCCAAAGTTTTTCAACAGGTGCACGACATTGACTATGATGAGACCTTCATTCCAATAGTGAAGATGGATTCCATTCGCTCGACACTTTCCATTGCAGAAACCAAGGGATGGGAAGTCCATCATATGGACGTGAAGAATGCATTTATTTACAAAGATCTCTCTGAGGATATCTACATGGAGAAGCCCCAAGGATTCATATTTGGTTTGTCGACTGCAGAATTCTATTTATGGCCTCAAGAAGGCCCCGAGGGCATGGTATTCCAAGATGTACTCCTACCTATTGTCACAGAACTTTGTATGTTGTAATTCATACCCAAATGTTTACATGCTCAGGATGGATGATTCACTTCTACTCCTAGTTCTGTATGTTGTTGCAGTCAACAGATTCATCATGACAGGTTCTTGATGATGGACATGGGTCCGCTACATTTCTTCCTTGGTATCGAGATCAGTCAGGATGAATCAAGCATAAAACTATCTCAGGTTGAGTATGCATGAGATATCCTCAAGATATTCCACATGAAGGATGTTATGGGATTAATCGATAAATGCATACATAAACAGATCTCCCTAGATCCACCTAGATCTAGAAAAAATTGAACAGAATATGATTCTTTCCCTAAGCTCTAACTATTGAGTTTACTAGTTAACAAGAGATAGGCAAGATACCTTTTAAATGTCGCTTTCTCTTGCCATTGGCATACTAGCTCCACTCTGGTACTCCTGTGATATTGAATCTACAAGGGAACACAAGCCAACCAAAGTGAAAGAAATCCAATATACTCAACAAGAACTTATGCATGTGACCAAGGAATCATACAATAAAACAAGACAAGTTTTATAAGAAATAAACATATCACTGTATCATATTAGAATGAAAGCAGAGATTACAACCAAAGCCTTGATGTTGCAAGGTCCCCTTTCGATGACCCTTTTATCCAACACACACACTTGCTCCAATCTTGAATGAATAAGATCCACAATAACTTGATGAACTGAAATGAGGCTCTCAAGCATGATCTAATGCATAAATCTTCATACAATATTAGCTTATTCCAACTTTATCAACCCTTAGTATTTTCCATTAGAGATCCCTCTTTATATAGTGTGAAGGAGAGATGGTTTGAGGATATTAGGATGATCCCACCAAATCAGAGAAGCGAGTAAGATCCAAACTGTTTGAAGGCCACCTCATCTTCTAGAAGATCCCCTTCTAGACCATTCGTGAAACTTGACCTTTTATTAGATTTTGACATCGTCGCACCCTAAGTATAGGGCATCCTGTGAAGATACCACATCCTATATTTAGAGCAGGGGGCGACGATCATGCATCATCGCATTCTATGTATAGTGCAACCTGCGACGACCTTCCTTAATAGGGTTTTTAAGAAGAGAAAGTCAGTCACTTTCCTCATGAAGAAAGGCTCTTTTTGGGAACATGAGCACATGTTGTCAATTTGTAATATACCAGATATAAAAAGTATGTAGGACATAAATAAAATGATAGAAATGGCAAAATAACAATAATATAACCAGAAAAATCACCACAATAGCACTAAAATGATATAAGAATAACAACAAAAATAACACTTTGATTCTGAAAGCAATGTTCATGGGCCTCTTCGAGGGGGAAACCTCCAGTTGAGCAGAGCTCTATTACAATAATATCCAAGCTAGGGTTTTCATACCCCCGACTCCTATTTATACTAAATATGTCTATCAAAAGAAGCATCTAGAGGAAGATCCTTATAGAAGCATAAGCTTCTATTAGGTCTTCTTACATTCGACTTATTCTATTTTATTGCAAGGCCTTATTAATATTGACCTTTATTACATCCAAATATATTGTTCTACCTATGTGTGGGTTAGGATCCTGATATGTCCTCCCCATTAAAAACAACCTTGTACTCAAGGCTTGAGATGTGGAAATTGCTGCAGAATGGTAGCTGGTTCCCAAATGGCATCTTCTAGTGTTGTATCTTTCCACTCGACTAACACTTCCTTGATGGTTCTCTGACAGAGGCGATGTTCACGCTGGTCCAAAACTGTTTGTGGTTGTAGCCAAATGGATCCTTCTTCGGATAACTCAGGAAGGTTGGTTTGAATTTGGACTTAGTTCCAATCACCTTCTTTAAGCATGAAACATGAAAAACAGGATGTAGCTTCAAATGAATGGGAAAAGATAACTGATAGGCTACTTGTCCCACATGCTTGAGAACGGTATAAGGACCATAAAATTTGGGCGCTAGCCTCTGACAATGCTCAGCCTTGAGGGAAGTTTTATTGTAAGGTTGTAGTCGAAGAAACCCCTGATCCTCTTCTGCAAATTGACTTTCAGAGTGACCTTGATCTGCTTGTTGCTTCATGCGATTCTATGCCATGAACAAATTCTCTTTGAGGGTTGGAGAATAGCCTCTCGAATTGTAAGTGTTTGGTCAACCAACTGGACCTTTGAGACACTAGGTAAGTTTGAGAAAACTGAATGTGGCTTTTGTCCATATACCGCTTCAAAAGGAGTCATGCGTGTAGATTTATGGTATGAATTGTTGTACCACCATTCAAGTAGGGGTAACCATTGAGCCCACTGATTTTTCTTTTCTGAGGAAAAACACCTCAAATATGTTTCCAAACACTTGTTGAAAACTTCCATTTGACCATCAGTCTAGGGATGATAAGTTGTGCTAAGATGTAATTGGGTGCCTTGTAGCTTGAACAATTCTTGCCAAAAATTGCTTGTGAAAGTTGGGTTGTGATAAAAAACAATAGAGTGTGGCATGCCATGAAGCTTGAAGACCTGATCCATGAAAATTTGAGACACCGTGGATACGGTAAACGGGTGTTGAAGAGCACAGAAATGAGCATACTTGGAAAGGAGATCAACAACCACCATGATGACTAATTTATTTCCCGATTTGGGTAAGCCTGTAATAAAATCCATAGAGATATCCTTCCAAATAGTAGGTGGAATCAGAAGCAGTTGTAGTGTGCCCGGAGATTTGATTGTTTCTCCCTTGTTGCATTGACACACATCACATTCAATGAGAAAATTACGAATGTCTTGTTTCATACCATCCCAGAAAAAGGAATGTTTGACCCTGTCATAGGTTTTGGTGAACCTGGAGTGCCCCGCTGTGGGTGTAGCATGAAGCTCAGAAAGTACTATGGATTTAAGCTTTGATTCTTTACTTAAATAAAAAAGGCCTGTGTATCGAAGCTCATCATGGAGCCAAGAGTACCCTAGGGAAGCTGGAGCATTGGACTGCAATTGTTGGATCAGATGTGAACTTTTGGGATCTTGTAGCCATTTCCGGTGAATGTCTTGGAGCCAATCTGGTACAATGAAGGAAAGAGGAAAAAGGGATCCTTCATCTTCATATTTTTGGGAAAGTGCATTCACCACCACATTGTATTTTCATTTCTTGTAAATGATCTCATAATCATATCCAAAGAGCTTAGTCACCCATTTTTGTTGCTCCAAGGAGGAAATGTGTTGTTCCAGAAAATACTTGAGGCTTTGATGGCCAGTCTTAATTTCGAAATGTTTCCTCAATAGATAAGGGTGCCACAGATCAACGACATGCAAAATGGCCAACATTTACTTTTCATATATTGATTTGCCCAGATTTATTTTAGATAGTTGCTTGTTGGTAAAGGCCAAAGGCCGACCCTCTCGCATAAGGACAACACCAATTCCTTTCCCCGAGGCATCAAATTCCAAGACAAAGGTCTTTATGAAATCAGGTAGGGCTAGGACTAGAGTGGTGCACATGGCCATCTTCAAGGTTTGAAAATATTTAGTAGTGGCTGGAGTCCAAGCGAAAGAGTTCTTTTTTAGAAGAGTAGTGAGAGGTGATGCAATATTTCCATAATTCTTAACAAACTTGTGATAATAAACTGTTAAGACCTGAAATACACGCAAGATTTTGAGAGTCTTTGGGTGAGGCCAGTCTTGCATAGCTTCAATCTTTTTTGGATCCACCCCGATGCCATCCTTGCCAACCAGATGAGCCAAGTATTCTACTTCTGAGGCACCAAAAGCACATTTAGACTGTTTCAAGAAAAGTTGGTGCTGAGAGAGTATATGGAGAACTCGATCCACATGAGCAAGATGGTTTGTCCAGGTTTTTCTATAGATGAGGATATCATCAAAGAAAACTAAGACAAAATGATAGAGAAAAGGATGAAATATATGATTCATGAGGCTTTGGAAGGTGGAGAGGGAATTATACAAGCCAAAGGTCATGACCAAGAACTCATAGTGGCCCTCATGAGTTCCAAAGGCAGTTTTGGGAATTTCTTCCTTTTTCATATGTATCTAGTGGTAGCTTGAACGAAGATCAAGTTTAGTAAAGAATTGGGCACCACTCAATTCATCCAGGAGGTCATCAATGACAGGAATGGGAAATTTGTCTTTAATTGTAAGTTTGTTGAGGGCAAGGAAGTCAGGACACATTCGCCAAGAACCTTCTTTCTTCAGGACCATGAGAACAGAACAAGAGTAAGGGCTCATACTAGGGTGGATAATGCTTTCATTAGGGAGTTCCTAGACCATTTTCTTAATTTCATTTTTTTGGGAAAAGGGGTGACGATACAGATGGATATTGGGAGGAAGGATTCTGGGTACAAGGGGAATGGAATGATCATGAACACCACAAGAAGGAGGGAGTCCCCGGGGAGTCAAAAATACCACTTGATGTTTAGAAAGGATGGCTTGGAGGTCTTGCGGCACCGAGGGTGTCTCTGTTGCTTCTATGACATAGAGTTGGGCAATAACACCAGAATGACCATTTTTGAGCATCTTTTCCATGCAATGGGAATTAATGATTCCAGGTGAATCGATGGTGATGCCTTGGAACTTATATTGGTGGCCCTCCTGGTTGAATTGCATGATTAATTCCTTAAAATCCATGAGAATGGGACCCAAAGTCCTTAGCCAGTTGACACCCAACACAATGTCACAACCACCCATGTCAATAACAAACATATGAGATTTCAGGTGGTAGTCACCAATTTGGAGACATACATTTTCACAACGCCCTCCACATTTCATTGAGCCACCATTGGCAATCATGATTTGGAAATTATTGACGACATGGATGTAGCAATGAGTTTCTTGGGCAATGCGGTGATGAATAAAATTATGGGTGCTTCCACTATCAACCAAAATGATGACCTTCCAATGCTTAATGCAACCGATTAGTTTGAGGTTTTGGGGGACGGAGAAGCCAGTGAGATCATTGAGGGAAATGACGGGTTCTACTTCGGGAGGGTCTGAGGAGGGGGTTAGGTCAATGGTTTCAGGTGACTCACACACAAGGGGAGTTTCAAAATCCTCTTCCGAAATATCCTTGGATATGGACATAAAAAAAATTCGTTCCTTACACTTGTGGCTTGGGAAATATTTGTCATCACAATTATAACAAAGTCCTTTGAGTTGGCGTTCAACCATTTCATCCCTGGTCAATTTTTGGATCTTTAGTGGAGTGGAGGGAGTAGTGGGATTTACTGGTTTAGGGTGAGGGATAAAGGAGGCTTTTTGGTTTTGAGAAGATACAACCTATTGTTCTTCTTTATCTCTTTTAGTAGCCTCCACCCAACTCTGAGGCCGAGCCATGAGGACATGGGCCTGAATCTCATCCTTGAGGCCACTAATAAAACACTCTCGGAAAAAGGTATCAGACATGCCCTTTGTACAAAAAGCCAGGCGCTCAAAGGAAGCTATAAAGTCTTCCACTGTTCCTGATTGTTTCAACTTTGTCAAACAACCCAAATGGTTGGTGTCAGTGTCAAAGCATTCATAAATATCTGCCACAAAGTGTGTCCAAGAAATATACCCTTGACGGGAAGTTTTTCTCCATTGCCACCATTGCCAACGTTCTTTATCTAGATGGAGAACACCATAGAGGAGTTTGGGAAAGTCATCTGTAATGCTGTATAAAGATAAATAATGTTCCATTTGGGTTACCCAACTAGTGGGGTCCGAGCCATCAAATTTGGTCACATCCACCCGCGGAAGGCGTAGGTCACATTGAATGTGATGGTGCTGAAAGTTATGGGAATGAGAGGAGTGTTCACCTTCAGTATGTGGGGGTGAGTCGGAGGAAGGGTTATTTGTAGGGATATGAATCTTGGTGCAGAGGGACAAAAATATAGATTCAAGATGGGTGGTCAGGTCTTGTTTGATTTCCTCCATTGAGGACTGCATGGTTGTATTGATGGTGACAAAATTGGCACTGATTTGTTTCACTTCTTGTTGGGTCTTGGTGAGACTAGATTGCAAGGCATTGAAGCGAGTTTCAAAGTCTTGGCTACGGGTATGGGCCATGAGGATGAGGGAACCAAAAAGGGGTCGGTGGGGTCAAAAATTTTGCCGAAAAATGATATGTATGAATGTGATAAGGGAGAAGAGATGAATCCAATGGAATAGGTCTCAAATAATGGTGAAAAAATTTCCAGACTTGTTTTTTTTTTTTTTACACCTTCGGAGTTATACTCTGGTCTGAAGAATACTATAGTGATGAAATGCCCAAATTCTTAACTAGGAAGAAATGTGTAGTTACTTGGCAACCCGAACACAGTTGCGTGGCAATATATATTGTCTGTTTTGATTTTTTTATGTTGTTGTCCCCAAGGGTTAGGTATTCAAGGGTTCTACAAACAAGGGTTTTCCCTGTGCTATATTTATCTGATATACATGTGGGGTCCAACAGTAGTACTCATCCCAATATCTCAGGGCACTAACCAAGGAGGATAGACCGTACCCTTATCCGTACTACCGGACTACCCAGGTACTAGAGAGTATCTTCCCGAGTGTTGTTGTCAGTGGAACTATAGTAGTCAGGTGACTGATTGGTTTATCTAAAGAGGGCTTCAAAAAATCTATGTTGATCCGTACATAGGTGTTTTCTGATGCACTACCACTTGAAGGGGTATCAACAGAGGTTACAAGGGTGGACAATAGATGTGTGCTTAAGAACCACTTGTATTTCCTGTGTGTATGAATCCCTCAACCATGAGTTTATTTGCGTAATGACAGATCTTTGTGGCTTAAATACATCAGAATACGTCTCTACCCTGAAAAAAAAATTATCCACAATTTCTGCCAAGGAAAGTGCTCTGATACCACTTGTAATATGCTAGATATAAAAAGTATGCGGAACATAAATAAAATGCTAGAAATGGCATAATAATAGTAATATAACCAGATTAATCACCACAATATCACTGAAATGATATAAGAATAACAACATAAATAACACTTTGATTCTGAAAGCAATGTTCACGAGCCTCTTCGAGGGGGCAACCTCCAGTTGAGCAGAGCTCTATTATAATAATATCCAAGCTAGGGTTTTCATACCCTCGATTCCTATTTATACTAAATGTGTCTATCAAAAGAAGCATCTAGAGGAAGATCCGTCTAGAAGAGAAATATTCTATTAGGTATTCTTATATTCGAGTTATTCTATTTTATTGCAAGGCCTTATTAATATTGACCTTTATTACATCCGAATATATTGTTCTACCTATGTGCGGGTTAGGACCCTAACACAATGGATCACTAGGTTGACCAAAATAGTGTGTAACATAATTCCCTCCAAAGTATGAGGCTGGAACTCATGATAGCCAAAATACTTTGTAGAATGTGTGTGTCGGAAACAAGGAGCACATCGATCGGGAGCCTAGAAATAGTCAAGCATCAGCATAATAATATACCATTTTCTGAGGTAGGCATTCCCATACTCAGATTACAAAATTTCAACTGAATCACGACCACTAAATATACACTGTGGATCCATGTCATTATGAACAAGCATAGACACCCAAAATACACTGTGGATATATGCTCTAAAATGACTCAAATTTGGACATAGCCACGAGACATACAAAGTGGATCTATGTGTCAATACAAATCATGAATACTCTGTTGCAACTTGGACGAGAATGGTGTGATCTAGGGTCTTCATCTCCATCATCCCTAAGTACGAATCTAATCATGCGATTATAGGTGTTGAAGTTGAACATAGTAGAAACTAATTGATTACCTATCATTAATAAAGATTGTTAACAAGTGTGAGGGAAATCACCATTATTGTCAATGACTCCCAAGGTACCCCAATACAATCCAAAAAA
This sequence comes from Picea engelmannii, assembly GCA_009831015.1. Lineage (NCBI taxonomy): Eukaryota > Viridiplantae > Streptophyta > Pinopsida > Pinales > Pinaceae > Picea > Picea engelmannii. Next base: position 1,479,797 of record ML776880.1, read on the forward strand.
TGTGAATAAATGAGTAGAAGTCGAACACTCGATGGAATCTTCCAATCAAGGGTTAATGATGTAACCCCACTATTGAAAGTGAAGAAACCTTCCATTAAGGCATGCATTCTTTAAGGTACTGAATGATTTATAAGTCTTGTTCCTAGATAATGAGTTGAAGTCGATGGGAAAAGACTCGTCACAGGAGCGCCTTAATGTATACCCCATCAATTACAAGAAATAAGTAACATAGTTGAAGTAGATCAGAGTAAGAGGCAAATCGAATCTGACACTGGGAAGGCCGACATGGTAGAAAATTTACAATTGTCGATGGCCGACTCAATAGAAGGATTGTTTAGGTTAGAGTTCTCTTGAACATATGAATGATACGAAAATAGTCTTGGCAGCATTGAATCAAGGAGGACCCAACATATGGACATGCGGATAGTCAAACAAGAGACAAATGGATTTCCCAACCCAGATACAATGATGAAGGGGGGTGTCATGTTCAAGAGCGACTATTACTGCCACTAATACAGATACAAAGACACATTTCTTTCCCAATTTCCCCCCACCATTTCTGGCGAGTACATCTTTATTTTTACACAAGCTTGAGGAGGATAACATATGCTTTTTGATGTAAGCTTATCCTTTGGACAAGTCCGTCGGAGTATGTTTAACGAACCTAAAGGAGTAGTTCGGTCCCTTATGGATCTTTCGATGTTTGTTTAATGAGTCCAAAGAGAGAAAAATCATGGTTTTTTCATGTTTAGAGAGTCTGAAAAACACTTAAAGGGAAATCCATAGTTCATTTTTTGTAAATGAATCCGATGAGACCGAAAAAGTGATAACCTACCGTTCATCAAATGTTTTCTTCAAATACTTTTACAAGCATGAAAATAACAAGGTCGCTTGACAATCTTTTTGTTTTTATAGAGCGTGAAAAGAGCTTAAAAGATACTCCATAGGTTTCATTTGTTGTGTTACCATTATGAGTCTGAAAAAGCGATAAAAGTATACTCAGTTACATTCTCATTGATTAACGAGCATGAGAAAGAACAAAAACTAAGCTCGTAGTTTTTCCTGAAAAACCCTAAAAGGATCTGTACATGCGAAAAATGTATAAAAACAAAACAAAAAGCGTATCCTTGTTCAACATTTTACTCCTAGGAATTTTATCTGCAAAAATAAACCACTTATAGAGTTGTTAGGACTTTAGGGTTTAGATCAAACATTTAAAATAATATAAAATACAAATGAAAAAAGTGAAAAATCAACAAAATGGGTAAAAACCTCATTTCACTATTCCATTTGTCATTTCACCCAAACCTTGCTCTAAAACCCCTATTTTACCTCGATTTTCAACAACATACTACAGAGGGCACGACTGATCATTCGATGAACCGTCTCCATAGAACTGGTAATCTTCATTTCCTCCAACTTTCCATGGATTAAAATATTTTTTTCATTGGTTAGAAATAGACTTTTGAGTTAATTTTTTGAGGGTACATATGCATGGAGGTCGTCACAGGCACCCTATATCGGGCCCTGTGACGATCTAGGATCATCACAGGCGACCTTATAGTTGGAATTCAATGACTCTGCACTATGCATATGCCCTGGCCTACAACGTGCACATCCCCAAAAGTTTTTAAAGATGAAAATGCCAATAAAAATTCTCCAAGGAAGAAGATAATGATGCTAATCTCTCTTTATGGTTCCATTGCAGGTTTTCCACGGTAAAAATGTTGGAATGGAGAGAGAGAGAGAACACGAGGAGGAAGACTACTTTGCTGAGAATGGTCTGGGAATGGTAGTATCCCTCTGACAATGTGGGTTGTTAAATGTTTTTAAAATCTAGTGTATGAGGGCCCAATTGAGATTACTTGAGTACCTAGTTCACATGTCAGATGTGAACGCAAGGGTGTTTCATGTGGGAGCTCACATTCTTACGATAAATATCGAGGATATCTACTTCTTAACCGGGCCATCTCACTGTGGGTCCCAAGTAACACTTATAGGTAGCAGGGGAGGAGTCGAGCCTATGAACCACTATATCAGTGCACATTGTATGCCAGGTACTCAGAAGCGTAGCGGTAAAGTCGTTATAAGAGACGTCTGAGACTTGCCTCTATGGACCTATTGATGGTCCTTAAATCCCTTGATTCAACAGTAGGAGCCAAACCTACTACCGAGGCCCAATTAGACTATGCAATGTTTAATAGTGGAATGGTTCTCCAGATCTTGTGATCCGAAAAAATTATTGATGGGCTTTACGTTTTCTTGTGAAATCTCTTCCTTCAGTTTGGACTATCTCTTTTTCATATTTTCTCTTGGGTGGGACTGATATGAGATGTAATCCGGTATAAACCAACTTGGAAACAAAAATAGAATTAATATTAACTAAGGGGAAGTGGTTGAAATTGGCATAACCCGCTGCTCAAGCATGAAGACAACAATTTTATACCACAGGCCTAGTACTAATACATTAACCATGTGAGCATCCAATTACTGTCACATAATATGCAATAAGATAATGGTAAGAAAAATAATTCATCTACCATAATCATTCGTCACATAATAACACAATGATTCATCTTCATCATAAAAGGAAAGAACAACAAAACATTGCACCAGATAAATTGACAACATAATTAATTGCTCTTACTCATTACAACATCATTCATGAAACATGATATGAAATAGTTCTTCTCCACGTCCAACCACACATGCAGCTGATGAAAATAACTTGTCTTTGGTCCAGAAGGACTTCTCAATTCAAAGAAGCTTCAAAATAATTCTCAACAACCAAAAATAAAGAGTTCTTGCAACAACCATTGGCCCCTAATTATTTGGTCAATGTCTTTATTTATAATCTAAAGTTCAGTTGAAAACAATGACTAAGTGTAGTTTAAGAAAAGAAAAATAAACCACGTGGCAACATCTTCTAACAGTTTATTTAACAGTCATCTCAAGACAGTTCTTTTAAAGGGTGACTTTTCTCATACTTAGACCAACTAATAAACGACTCTACGCAGGTTTGGGCCCATGGGAACCTGTGTTGTTCCATCGAAGATTCGTAAAATCCTATGATCTTTATTGCATGTGCTTGGTACTTCACAAGACTTGTGTTCAACTGTTGTAGCATGGATTAAGCCTTCATCGGATGTTCCATAAATCTTTTCACTTGTCCTGGCGATGTATCGGTCACCTTGGATAGATCTTTGGCCCATAGTGAATCCTTCTTGGCATGTAATCTGACTATGTCGCATAAGTCGATGAAGTTGTCTGGGTCGTCGAACTTGGGGAGTCATGTATCCTTCATTGCTTCGTTGATTTTACCCCAATGTTTCCTTCGGGTTATTGGGTGAGGTTACAGAGAAAACATTGTTCAGTAGTCGGAGGGATCTTTCATGCAATCGAGATTGAAATCATTTAGAAATTACTTATCAGGCAAAGCATAAGAAGATGTAAGCAGAAAAAACAAACTGATTCGTACCGGTATAGCTCGCTAGTCCTGATTGTTAAATACTTACATGATCCCAGTAACCTTTTGAATGACCTCTAGCGTCTCTATCCACGCTACCACTCCTCTTTAGTTTGGATGATTTACATCCGCATGCCATAGCGTGGAAGATCATGTACGAAAAATATGCGCATCAAAGCCATTCCAGAGGCCGATTTCCCCTTGAGGTCGGGAAAGGATGTCAAGGCTGAACGTGTGCTGAAAGTGTGTGTCAACTCCCAAAAGGTCAGATACCGTAATAAAGGAAGTCGTTAAACACCTCAGGTCGAGGCAAGTTGTTACCCCAAAATCCGTATCACCAAGTGTGTCAACCATCATTCGCTAATAATGTTGGTTGGGAAGATTAAAGAGATTGGAATGATTGTATCATATATTCTCTGCAACTCCTATAGGTTGTGTTTCATACGTCTTGGATCATATCCTTCATGAAAATATGACGTGTTAATTATTCAAAACATCCGGTCGCAATGTATGATTATTCCTTGGCACATTTTGTCTCGTTGCCCCGCTCTACTATAAATCCTAGATGTTCTGTGTGGCTTCTACACATTAGCCGATTTTATACACAAGTAGGGACTGATCTTTTGAGTTCAATTCTATCAAACTTTGTGTCATGGCCCTTCATCCAGTCGCGAACGTATAAGCACATACATTGTCACACCATTGGATCCCCTCAAAATGCAAGACGGGGTTTGCGAGGCAGCTAGAGCGTCAGGTCTGAACCCCAACATGCCTGGGAATATTTATTATTGGCATCTAGTGTCTCCAAGGTTTCAAAAGGAGGTCCCTACCTTCACTCGGAAACGATGTCAGTGCCTCAAGCGGAGGTCGAAGTGGAGAAAATTACATCTGAAGGTCACATGTTGGAGGCCATGCCCTCTCAAAAGCAGGCACCGCAGAGGAGGGGAAGGCCCAAAAATAATAAGGAAGTAGGAGGAAGCCACATCTTGACTCAATTGAGTGTACAACCGATCGGTGAGGAGTTCATAATGCATGCTACCCGACTAGAGCCTATCGGGACTACCAATCGAGGAAGCGGGAGACGAATGCGAAGGACAGGGGCATAGGGTTCTGACGTTGAAAGCCTCAATCAGTAGATGGAGTAGGCACAACTTTCCATAGTCCAACTTTATCAAGAAAATAGAGAATTGCGGAGACAATTGGCAGCGCAGAACCAATAGGTATCAGCACCGCAAGGTCGCAAAGGAAGCACAAATTGGCTCAAGAGATAGCTTCAGGAAGCACAAGATACGAGTGTGCAGCTGGGCGAAGTGCAGAGGATGATGGGGGAGGAGAACATAAGAACACTACAAGGCACACAGAGCAGTCCGGGAGAAGGTCCGTGTGCAAGATACATGATGGGAAGATTCTTGTTTTATATTCTCAGGAGTGACATATGTTTTGATAGTTTTCCCTGTTAGTTGTGAGAATTTTCACGTTCTCTATGTAACTAGTGCAGATGGCCAAGGTGGTGGTAGTGTGTATTGTATGTAACCTAAGCCCGACGGGAATCTTAATATATAAAATTTCGAAAATGTTTTGCCTGAATGGATTCTAGTCATATCAGTTGAATGTATCGTGTTTCCTCTTTGCGTGTAAATCTACTGTGTTCTTATCTAAGCTTATTGTAAATTATGTGATTTTGTAATTACCGTTGTTCTGAGTTTCTTTGTAAGTTCGTTGATATTTTCTTTTAGAAACTTCCGATGTCGAATGATGTCGATGTGGTGTCACTAACTCGGGGCTCATTAAATAAAACCTAGAAATCAGCTCGTGGGTAAGGGTTGCACTCAAAACTTTGTTTACGTTGAATGTGCTAAATTGAGATGGATATTGCGAATGTTGATGTTGGGTGAGTATCAGGGATCTACATTCAAAAAATCAATGCATAGCTTCTTCGTGGATTATCATCCTTCGAAACTCCCGATAACGAAAACATCTCGGAGGTCGACGATTATTATTTCATTTTCCGTTCAATGCTTATCCTTTTAACCTTTTGTTGATGCCAAATTGATCGGTCATCGACGATATTCTTGTTGGTGATTTTTGCAAAAGAAATTTCTAAATATGACTTACCTCATCGTCAATTGCTAAATATTTGAAATTGTCTTAGTTAGTTAGGAAGTTTATGATTTGTTCATCTCCTTCAAATACCTTCTAATTAGAGATATTGTTAGGCATTGATGGTTTGTAGAGAACTTCCATAGTGAACCATGAGGCTTCATAGTCCTCCAGAGGTGACATCCTTGAAGCACCTGAGGCCAGGGAATCAGCAAGGATGTTCTTTTCTCTGGGGATCGCGGTGATATTGAAATCTTCAAAATGCTCCATTAACCTATGCACTTCCTACTGATAATTCTTCAGGTGTGGGGAATTGCAATGTATAGTATTCCTTACTTGTCTAACGATAATCTCTGAGTCCCCGAAAATGTTCAATTCTTTTACATTCAAGTCTATGGATTTCTTTAACCCTTGTACTAGAGCTTCATACTCGACGATGTTATTAGTGCATTTGAATTCTAGTCTACAGGACATGAAATGACGTTTACCTTTTGGATCAATGAGGATGCACCCTGCCCCTGATCCTTCCTGTGATTTAGATCCATCAAAGTATATGGTCCAAATTTGTGAATGACATAGCCCTTTTCTTCTTCCTTATTACTTTCTACCTCTTTTATCTCTTGTTCTATAATTTCTAATGCAGGGTCTTGGAAGAAGAGGGTGTCTTCTGTTGGTATCGGCAATTTCTCTTGAAAGACCATTTACGAGTTTTGAGTGAGGGGGACATTGGATAAGAGAGGATAAAATTTTCCAAAGTGGGAATCACAGGAATAATTGCCCAACATGGGGAAATCTATAGATGAGGGTTCATTCAGGGTTTCTAGATCAATGATCGTATGTTTTAGATATCTCTCCCTATCGATTCTGATCATATTCTTGTATCCCTTTAGTGGTAGACAAAGGTGCTCCCAGTCTGTGCTAAAGTACCCATTTAACTTCTTATACCAATTTCGACTTAGTAATAACCCATAGGCCTCTAGTATGTCTACCACGATTATGTAAATCACTTGTACAAATTTAGGATGTGTCGCTATTCTGATCATTACATCCCTGAGTTCCCCCATGACTTTGACCTGGGTCCTGTCTAGCTGTATTACATGTTTGTCACTTTGTAGAGGAACAACATTTAATTTTCTACAAATTGACAAGGGCATAACGTTGGAAGACACTCCTGAATCTACCAAACAATTATGGAGGTTCATGTTGAAAACTTCGAACGTTAAGAGGAAAGGTGGGACAAAAGGCTTCCCCTTCTTATCTTCCGAATAGATATTCACGGTTGGTTTATTTACTGGGTCTGTGGAAGTTAGATTTCTTTCCTGAACATTTCCTATTGTAGGGTATTCTACTGAGTTCAAAGCTTGTAGTAGGAAGTCCTTTTGCTGAGGGATTCTGCATATGTCCATGGCTGATATGCTAGCCCTTAACTTCTTCAAATCTTCAACTACATTTTAATCCAGTTTGGGAGATTCTCAGGTATGGATTCTTATAGGTTTTTTACTGGGATGAAAAGGTTCTTTTGGGTGATTGGGGATTTTCTTATTTATCAAATTTTGGGTAGCAGTGATGTCTTTTTAGACAGGTGGACCTTTACTCTACGTCTGCACCACCAAGACCTCAACGGGGGGTTCTTGAGACTCAAACAGGTCGTCAAAAGGCATGATTAGGTCGGGATATCATATCATCATGGATGTATCTTGTGGTGGATCAACCTCTTCCTGGTCGGCAATATTCATAACTGAACTGCTTGATTGTTCGGTTAGGGATACTTCGTCTAGAAACCAATTGGCCATGAAATTCATGGCATGCACCCATTGAGGGCAGTTTGTTTCAGAGTGGTTTTCATGGTGATACGTACATAAAGAATCACATGTTGCATTCCCTAGATCAATATTTAAGTTAGTTGGGGGAGGTTCAATCACCTTTAACGATGCGTTGCTTTTAAAGAAAGGATTATAGGGCCTTTGGCATTGGTTTCCTTCCCCTGCGTTTCTCTTCATATCTATGATCTTGTTTGGTAATTTCTTAACCATGCATTGTAGATATTCTATGTCTCCATTATCCTTGTCGGTGGTCTATTCTGCTTGTTTCCCCGACGTTCTAGTCAAAAGGAGTCCTCTCCTGGGAGGAGGTTGAGCCTCTTTCTTAAATAAATAAAACTAGCCTTCTTTACACCCCTTCATCTGGAATTATATCATTTTGGATTCTTCAAAGTTCTCATCTAGGGTTTGTTTAGTAGCCCTTTTTATGAACATGGAAATGGAAGCTGGGAGAGCGTTAGCATAAACCTCGATTTGGAATTCCTAAGTTGGCTTAGCTTCAGGTTGGAACTTGTTCAAGATGGTCATGAATCTTTGATTGAAGTCTTTGACCCTTTCTTTTGAACTCATGGTGGCGGAAAACAACTCGGCCATCAGATCTCCTGTAGTAGTTTCTTCGGAAAATTTGTCTAGAAAATCTTTCTGGAACTTCGTCCAGCTATTTACAGATCCTATCAGCAAATTGAAGTACCACGTGGAAGCTAAATTTTCAAACGTATAGGGGAAAATTCTGCATACTATGTCTTCATGTTGGACATTCATAAGCCTGACCACTAGTATAAATTTCTTGATATGATTTTCAGGAAATCCAAAGGTTTCAGGATCAAACTTAGGAAGAAACTTCTTTGGATGTTGAGGAAGGTTATGAACTGGTCCCGGGAGGGCCAAAGCATCTTTGGAAAACTAGGGTTGATTTTTCGGAGGCGGGTTTCCCCTTTCATCATTATGTTCATTGTTTCCTTCCATATCTTCAGACTCTGAGTTAAACTCCTCCTCTTCTGAAAAATTGTTTGGTTCAGAGACGTCGTCGATTGGCATTCCAGGCATCAAATCAAAAGGATATTGGATTTTGGTAATTGAAAAATCTATTAAGTCTTCTACCGAGTGCACGAAAACCTCGTCGGGAGTACTAACCACTGGTTTGCTTTGTTGTTTTCTTCGAGGGAGTATGGAAGCTAAGGACAACGCACTGATCTATTGGGCATAGGCTCTTGTGATTATTCTGAATTTATTTACCTCCTCATGAGGAAGAGCGTAAGGTATTTTAGGGTGAAACAGTTCTTCCTCTGGCTGGGGTGAGTTACTTATTCCAGGAGTACTCAACATGTGTGGGATGTCTTGGGAATGACTAAAATTGCACGTGGGTTGTTTTGAATCTATAGGTTGTTTGAAATACTTTGTAGAATATATATTCAACCATTCATTCTCAGGCCCTCCTTCTAGTGCCAGTTCTATTGATGGGCCTTAAATCCATTGATTCAACAGTAGGAACCAAACCCGCCACTGAGGCCCAATTAGTCTCTGCAACATTTAATAGTGGAATGGTTCTCCATATCTTGTGATCCAACAAAATTATCGATGGGCTTTACGTTTTCTTTTGAAGGGTCTTCCTTCAGTTTAGACTATATCTTTTTCATATTTTCTCTTGGGTGGGACCGATATGAGATGTAAGTCGGTATAAACCAACTTGGAAACAAAAATAGAATTAATCTTAACTAAGGGGAAGAGGTTGAACTTGGGATAACCCGTTGCTCAAGCATGCAGATGACAATTTTATACCACGGGCCTAGTACTAATACATTAACCATGTGAGCATCCAATTACTATATGAGATACTAATTACCAGAAAGAAAACACATATGCAATAAGATAATGGTAAGCAAAATAATTCATCTACCATAATCATTCATCACAAAATAACACAACGATTCATCTTCATCATTAAAGCAAAGAAAAACAAAACATTGCACCAGATAACTTGACAACTGAATTAATTGCACTTACTCATGACAACATCATTCATGAAACAAGATAGGAAATAGTTCTTCTCCATGTCCAATCACACATGTAGCTGATGAATATAACTTGTCTTTGGTCCAGAAGGACTTCTAAATTCAAATCAGCCTCAAAATAATTCTTAACAACCAGAAAGAAATATTTCTTGCAACAACCATCAACCCCTAATTAATTGGTCGATGTATTTATTTATAATCTAAAGTTCAATTTAAAACAACAGCTAAGTGCAGTTTAAGAAAAGAAAAATACACCATGTGGTGTCATCTTCTAACAGTTTCTTTAATAGTCAACTCAATATAGTTCTTTGAAAGGGTGAATTTTCTCGTACTCAGACCAACTGATAAATAACTCTTCGTAGGTTTGGGCCCATGGGAACCCATGTTGTTCCTTCAGAGACATGCAAAGTACTCTGATCTCTATTGCTTTCTCCTAGTACTTCACAAGACTTGTGTTCAACTGATGTAGCACGACTTGAGCCTTCATTGGATGTTCCATAAATCTTTGCACTTGTCTTGGCGACGTATCGGTCACCTTGGATAGCTCTTCGGCGCATAGTGAATCCTGCTTGGCATGTGATCTGACTATGTCGCATAAGTCGATGAATTTGTTGGGATCACTGAACTCGGGGAGTCCTATATCCTTTATTTCTTCATTGATTTTACCCTAATGTTTTCTTCAGTTTCTTGGGTGAGGTTAAAGAGCGAAATTTGTTCGATAGTCGGAGGGATATTTCCTGCAATCGAGATTGAAATCATTTAGAAATTACTTATCAGGCAAATCATAGGAAGATGTAAGAGAAAAAAACAAATTGATTCGTACCTGTAGAGATCGCTAGTCCTGATTGTTAAATACTTATGTGATCCCAGTAACCTTTTGAATGACCTGTAGCGTATCTTTCTGCACCACCGCTCCTCTTCAGTTTGGATGAGTTACATCCATGCGCCATAGTGAGGAGGATCAGGTATGGAAGATACGAGCGTTGAAGCCATTCCAGAGGTTGATTTCCCCTTGGGGTCGGGAAAGGATGCGAGAGCTGAATGTGTGCCAAAAGTGTGTGTTAGCTCCCAAAAGGTCGGATACCGTAATAAAGGAAGTTGTTAAATGCCTCAGGTCGAGGCAATTTGTTACCCCAGAAGTCGTATCACCAAGTGTGTCAACCATCATTCACTAATAATGGAGGCTGGGAAGATTAAAGAGATTGGAATGATTATACTGTATATTCTCTGCAACTCCTATCGACTGCATTTCATACATCCTGGATCATATCTGTAGTGAAAATATGACACGTTAATTCCTCAAAACATCCCATCACAATGTATGAGTATTACTTGGCACGTTCTATTCGCTGCCTCGCTCTGCTATAAATCCTAGATGTTCTCTATGGCTTCTACATATCAGCCTATTTTATACACAAGTAGGGACTGGTCTTGTGAGTCCAATTCTATCAAACTCTGTGTCATGGCCCTTCATCTAGTCGCGGACGTCTAAGAACATACATTGTCACACCATGGGATCTTTTCAAAAAACGAGATGGGGATTGCAAGGCAGCTAGAGTGCCAAGTATGAACCCCAACATGCTTGGGACTTTTTATTATTGGCATCTAGTGTCTTCGAGGTTTCAAAGGATCTCCCAACCTTTGCTCGAAAATGATGTCAGTGCCTCAAGAGGAGGTCGAAGTGGAGAAAATTACATCTAAACGAAACATGTTGGAGGCCACGCCCTCTCAAAATCAGACACTGCAGAGGAGGGGAAAGCCCATAAAAAATAAGGAAGTAGGAGGAAGCCACATCTTGACTGAGTTGAGTGCACAACCGACCGCTGAGGAGTTCATAATGCATGCTACCCGACTAGAGCCTGTCAGGACTACTAGTCGAGGAAGTGCGAGCCGAATGTGAAGGATAGGGGCATCAGATTTGACATTGAAAGCCTTAATCAATAGATGGAGCAGACACAACTTTCCATAGCTGAAATTTATCAAGAAAATAGAGAATTGCAGGGACAACTGGCAGTGTAGAACCAGGAGGTATCAACACCACAAGGTCATGAAGGAATCACAAATTGGCTCAAGAGACAGCTTCAGGAAGCACAAGATATGATTGTGCAGCTACGTCAAGCATAGAGGATGATGGGGGATGAGAACATAAGAACACTACAAGGTGCACAGAGCAGTCCAGGAGAAGGTCTGTGTGCAGGAGATACATGATGGGCAGATTCTTGTTTTATATTCTCAGGAGTGACATATGTTTTGTTAGTTTTCCCTGTTTGTTGTGAGAATTTTCACATTCTCGATGTAAGCAGGTCAGTTGGCCAAGGTGTTGGTAGTGTTTATTGTATGTAACCTAAGCCCGGCGGGAACCTTAATATATGAAATTTTGAAAATGTTTTTCCTGAATGGATTCTAGTCATAACAGTTGAATGTATCGTGTTTCCTCTTTGCGTGTAAATCTATCGTGTTATTATCTAAGCTTCTTGTAAATTATGTGATTTTGTAATTACCATTGTTCTGAGTTGTTTTGTAAGTTCGTTGATATTTTCCTTTAGGAACTTCTGATGCCGAATGATGCCGACGTGGCGTCATTAACTCGGGGCTCATTAAATAAAACCTAGAAATCATCTCATGGGTAAGGGTTGCACTCAGGACTTCATTTACGTCGAACGCGCTAAATTGAGCTATATATTATGACTGCTGATGCCAGGTGAGTATCGAGGATCGGTGTTCAAAAAATCAATGCGTATCTTCTTCGTGGGTTATCGTCCTTCGAAACTCTCGATGTCGAAAACATCTCGTAGGTCGACGATTATTATTTCATTTTTTTTTCAATGATTATCCTTTTAACCTTTCGCCGATGCCGAATTGATCAATCATCAGAGATATTCTTGGTGGTGTTTGTCGCAAAAGAAATTTTGCATCTTTCGATGCCGACGAAGATCGGGGCTCGACAACTTTGGTTCTGTCTAGCATTTTCTTTCATGCTTAATCCTTCCTGATGCCAAAATCCTTAAGCATGTCCGAGAAAAATTTGACTTTCATTTCTCTAATTTAGATATTAGTCTTTTAAGTTAATGATTTTTACATGTCCAAGCAAGCTTTTAAAGACTTAATGAGAAGAAAAAATGATAAGCAAAGGACAGATTTTTCATATCAGCTAATGCCAAAAGATCAAGTGGTACCCAAAAAGTGAAAATTTACATAGACTTTTTAGAGTGTGTTGAGTGATCAACATGACCATCCTCTATACCATCACACGCATGGCAGGGAGTGCAGCTCCCCATATGGATCTTTAGATCTATTTTCAGTATGCGCAGGAGTGTATGGAGCTAAGAGTTTTCAAATAATGTGAAGGGGTTATCAAGAGTATGAAACGAAATATGACCAAGTGCAGGAGTGGTGAGCTGAAACAGTTTGGATATGGGTCAATTTTGGTATCCTTCTTCCTAGAGAGGGTTCTAGTTTTTCACTTACAGGTAGAGTGGCGTATACCTACCCCATAGGATCCGAGAATGAAGAGGTGGGTCGAACTCATGGCATGACATGCATCCGGTCCCATCGTTAGATATAACGATGTTTTCTTCGACTGGTTGAGAAATCAGATGCTCATGGTCGAGGACTATGCATATCTCGAGATAGACTTCTAAGGAGATCCAGACTTAGATCTTCCCGAGGGTTCCCAATGGGGGGAAATACGTAAGAAGGACATTTTCTTTATATGATGTTTTTGTGATTTTTAATGACATAAAATGTTTTATGTTGTTTATTCGATGACTAATCAAATGCTCTTTGATGATGCAAATGTGGGACCTTAGCATCCTCCAGGTTCATCCAAAATTCAGAGGTGAGGGGAGAGATGAGTCATAGCAGAAGTAGCTGCTGCCAACTATGATACTATAGAACAAAACCCAGAGGGGCTCATGATGAACATCCTCAATGCCTCTATAGATGATGTTCTGAGGCATTACTAGCGCCACACAATGGACATGTCTTCTTCCATCAGTTGAATGCTTCGTAGAGTAGCACGGGCAATCACATGTTATAGCGAGTAGCATCCTTGATGCTCTATTGTATATGAATCCATGTGATTCACGTTTTTGATATTTTGGTCTTCGGATTTTTATTTTTTTTGTAAAATTTTTATCATTATATATATGTGTGTGTGTGTGAGGCTTCTACCGACTTACTTGTTGTATATACAAAGTGTGATTGGATTTTATAAATGTCTCAAATGTATGTCTTACACATAATTAGCCAATGCATCTGTTAATGTATTTAGACATCTAGGAATGTGTTGATATTCAATGTAATCAAAATAACGTTCCAAGAGGTGAATTTGTAAATACACCCTTAACAATGTAGGACTTCAGATATAATACACATTACTCAACTGTAGGACCACTAATTGTGAATCCAGTCGTACAACAAGATAATAGATTCCAAGTGAAACAACATCGGTCAATAATTTGATGACAACATTGTATTGCATAATATTGTTAGTTGCATGACCAAGGAAAACACCATGTAGACTAATCAATTCATCCATAGGTGCATAGATTTCCCAAGCAATAGACTCTAAGTTTTGAGTACTGTGACTAGCGCCATCAGTGAAGCCAATGTAGGGTAGTGAATACACAAACATATGGAAACGAATAAAAATGCAAGGTAAGCATATAAAGGTCGAAACCAAACAACGAAAAATAACATAAGAGTATTATACACTAAAATACAAGCACTCATGAAAAAATGACTTAAGTATAATACTTCTTCAAGTAAAGCCCATTTATGGGTTCACTCAAAGGGATTCCATAATAATCAAATAGCTCATAAGCTCCCTTCTCCAATACTCATTTGACAATATAAGGACTCCGCCAGATGGGCTCGAATTTACTGGCCCCTAGCAGATCACGATCTTGCTCGTAAAGGAGAACTAGATCACCTTCAAAAAAAACCCGTGGCTTGACGTGTTTGTCATATTGGGATTTAACACGTTTCTTTTGATTTTCAATAACTAAGGCGACATCGCGATGAGTTTCGTGTAGTTTCATCAAATACAAAAGATGCTCTTCTTCAACAGAGGTGTTAGGGAGAAGTTCAACAACTAGTTTCAAAGACAATATTTCACATTTAATCGACAAGATGGCTTCGATACCATAAACTAACTGGAAAGGTGTAAATCCCATGGAAGACTTAATAGATCTCTGATAGGCCCATAATGCTGATAAAAACATCATGTGCTAATTTGTCTTATGAATTCCTATCATTCATCGAAGCATGGTAGTGAGAACCTTGTTGATCACTTCAACTTGGCCATTGGCCTGTGGATAATAGTGGGTTGAGTTTTCATGGAGAAGACCCAACTTCTCGGTAAGTCCAGACATCATAAAATTTCAAAAATGTCTACCGTGATCAGTAACGATGGCTTGGGGGACACCAAATATAGTAATGATATGATTGAATATGAACAATGCTACAGTTTTCCCGGTGTTATAAAATGTAGGCATCACCTCAACCTATTTAGTGAAATAATCCACAGCTATAATGATGTATCCATGACCCTCGGTTGAGTGAGGGTTACATGTCATGAATTCAATGCCCCATTTGTCGAATGGACCAACGGAAACTATAGGATGTAAGTGTAGCACACCCATTTTGGAACTCTGGGCTTACTCGCGCTCTGATACCCATTTGTACACACCATTTGTACAAATCTCATACAGATATCATATACCCCATGCATTTAAACAAATAAACACATTTAACTCAGAGCTTAACATATCATTAATGCTATAATTAAACAATTCATAGCATTCCATATTAATTCGTATACACAGCGGAAATCATGATAACATTTACAGTAGAGACATGATAAAATGTGATAAAACATAGTTAGACACTTATCTTGTAACAATGGTGGAATCCACCAACCAAATGCAGGCCTTCCACGAACCTCCCAGCCTTAGACTGCACTTCTCATCAACTCAGCAGTGGGTCACCCCCAAGATGGGACTAAGCTCCACCCCAAGGCAAGGAATCTAGGCTTAGGCTGAGGTTACAGAGAAAACAATCACACACAACCACAAGGACGGAATTCTCTCCTAGGAATCTCCCACGCTCACTTCCCATAGACCCTCATTCCCCACATGCATGTTCCACCCCAGGAGAATGCACCTTCTCTGTCACCTGGACAGTCCTTCGGCTGCCAATCTCCCTTACCTTGGGTTACAGGAACAGACTGGACTGGAAGTCTCCGGGCTCTATGGCAGATACAGGGTTCCTTCCAGGAGTTCTCTCCTTCCCCTGTGCACTCTCTCACCTGGAGGGAGTCGCTCACAGGCCAGCAAGCCTCACGCAGTCTAGTACTGCATAGTCTCAACAATCCCATGGGAAAACAGACACAGGATTTCCACAAACTGGTTCGACAATCATAGGATGGCTTCACAGTCATGGCTTCGGAACAGGGAATGCTCACATAGGCTCACTCATCTTTCCTGAACAAGCAAAGACTCTTCCCCGAAATCAACATAGGCTTCTCGTAGGCTGGGGTTACACGCACAGGATTTCTTAGAATCAGACACAGACATTCGAGTCATAGGGTCTCACAAAGGTTCTCTACAGGAGTCGGGTTAGTCATACTGCTCAGAGCTCTGTACGCATTCAGAAAATCCGGTGGAATAGGAATGGAACCTTCTCACAACTCACCCTGGCCGTTTTATTCGCATGCACCAGGGTTGACACTTGTCACCCATGGAACTTCATGCGTTCCACCAGCACGCATTCCTGCCACCACTTGGGAAATATCGTGTCCTTCCAAAAGGACTTAGGATAAAAACATATGATGCACATATCTTTTGGAATAATATTAAAATATTATTCCCAGGCTTAAGCCCCCCTAGGCTTAGCCCCTAGGCTCAACACTTATCCCCTTTCCCACCTTCCAACCCCTAATTCCTTGCCCACTTTGTGGATGCTCAGTTCCCCTTCACTCATTCATCATGGTCGGTTTGCACCTGGTGGTGTTTATATTTTATTAAGTGTTCTGCATGATTACATATACAACAGCAGGCTCCTGGTCTTCAATACTCAGGCTCCCTGGCCTAACAACACATAAGCCTCTAGCTTATGAAAACTTGGCTCACCAGCCTATAAAACATAATTACAATTCCTTTCCAAACATGGTTTACAATAGGGCTTGGCCTTGGGGACACTACAATCCCCCTCCCCTTATTTTTGCACTGTCCTCAGTGCAACTTACACTGTCTCTGCAAGCCTTTCAAAATTTTCAAAAAGATACGGGTACTCTGCCTGCATAACCTCTTCATGCTCCCATGTCATGTCCTCAGGACCGTACCAGGTCCACTGGACCTTTACAAGCTCTATAACTCGATTCTGGAGCTGTTTGCTTTTCCTGTCCAATATGCGCATAGGATGCACTTGCAGGACACCTTCTGGTTCCACCTGAATCACAGTCCAATCGATAATATGATTAGCATCAGGTACATATTTCTTGAGCAGTGAAACATGAAACACATTATGTACAGTCATAGATGCAGGTAATGCCAGTATGTATGCAACTGGCCCAATCCTTTCTAGGATCTCAAATGGCCCACAAAATCTTGCTGCCAACTTAGCGCAACTTCCCAACTTCAGGGAACTCCTGTTAGTTTTTACTTTCAGGAAAACATGATCACCCACTTTGAATTCTCTGTGGTTTCTGTTACTATCAGCGTAACTTTTCTGCTTGTCCTAGGCAGCTTTTAGATTATGTTTAATTCTTATCATTTGGTCTTCCATCTCTTTGAGCAGTTCAGGCCCAACTACTACTCTGTCAGCTGGATTTTCCCAGCTCACTGGAGTGTTGCACTTTCTTCCATAAAGTGCTTCAAATGGGCTCATTTTCAATGATGCATGATACCCATTATTGTAGGCGAATTCTACCAAATGCAGGTAGTCTTCCCACCTTGATGGTTTATCCATCACATACATTCTCAGAATGTCTTCTATTACTCTGTTCACTCTCTCTATATGTCCATCAGACTCGGGATGATATTGCAAGATACCAGATATATAAAATATGCAGTACAGAAACGAAATGATAGAAATAACAGAATAACAGTAAAATATCCAGCATAATCTTCACAATACACAGAAATGATATATGAAATAGCAACAGAAATAGCACTTGAATAGAAATAGCACTTGATTCAGATAGCAATGTTCACAGGCCTCTTCGAGGGGGAAACCTCCAATCGAGCAGCGCTCTGTTACAATAATATCCAAGCTAGGGTTCTCATACCCTCGAC
>ML776880.1:1502661-1526295 GCA_009831015.1 Picea engelmannii
CCTTCTAGAAGCGGAAGATTCTATTAGGTCTTCTTACATCCGCCTTATTCTATTTTATTGAAAGGTCTTATTAATATTGACCTTTATTACATCCGAATACATTGATCTACCTATGTGCGGGTTAGGACCTTAACAGATATGTTGTACTAAAGTTCAGATTCATTCTGAATCCCTTGAACAATCCTTTCTAGAAATTCGAAGTGAATTTCGGGTCTCTATCAAACACAATTGTCTTAGGAATTCTGTGCAAGCGTGCAACTTATTTTAAGAAGATATCAGCAACATCTGCTGCCCAGTGGGTGGTTTTCAACGAAATAAAATGGGCAGCTTTAGTAAGCTTGTCCACCACCACCATGATTGAATCATGCTACTTTCTTGTTCTAGGTAGTCCGGTGATAAAATCCATTATTACCACGTCCCATTTCCATTCAGGAATAGGTAAAGGCTGCAGCAACCCTGCTAGGTGCCTATGCTCAGCCTTAACCTTTTGGCACTCCATACATCTGGCGATGTATTCAGTGATTTCTTTCTTCAAACCCGGCCAAAAATAATGGCTTTTGATTGCTTCCATAGTCTTTTGATATCCAGGATGTCCAGCATAAACCACGTTATGCATCTCCTTTAGAATTGCCATCTTCAACTCTCGGACATTGGGTACATACACTCTGTTTTTATACAGAAGTAAACCATTAGTTCCCAAGGTGTAACTTTCCTTGGTCTGTGGTCTCTCACGCTGCTGTAGCTTTGCTACAAGATTTTTGTATTGCAAATCAACATTTGCAGCTTCCAAAATTCTGTCTTTCATCTCAGTCTGGTACATGCTAATGGCTATAGCATGTAATTCGTGCACTTTTCTACTGAGTGTATCAGCCACCTTATTTTCTTTCCCTTTGATATATCAAAGTCATATTCGCACAGAAACTCCAACCATTTGATTTTTTTGGCATTTAAGGTCGGCTGATCAAATAAATACTTCAGACCGTTATGGTCTATTCTCAACTCGAATCTCTTGCACATGAGGTAATGTCTCCATTTCCTCAAGGAGTGGATGATTGCTGCCAGCTCTAAATTGTGAGTGGCATAATACTTCTCATGCTCCTTCAACTTTCGGGATTCATAACAAACTACAAATCCCTCTTGGCTGAGAACTCCTCCCAGCCTCTCCTTACATGCATCTGTGCACACTACGTAATCCTTATTTGGATCTGCAATCTTCAGGATTGGAGCACTAGTTAGCAGCTGCTTCAATCGCTGGAAGCTGCTCTCACATTCTTCAGTCCACTGGAACTTCTTCTCCTTCCTTTGCAAGGAAGTGATAGAATGAGCTATCTTTGAGAATCCAACTATAAACTTCCTATAGTAACCTGCCAGACCCATAAAAGATCTAACTTCTGCCACACTCCTTAGCGCTGGCCATTCTCGAATGGCCTCTACCTTTTCAGGATCCACAACGATCCCTTCTTTATATATAATGTGTCCCAAATAATGGATCTGCCTTCACTTGCTCAATTTTGCGTACAGTTGGTGTTCTCTCAACACCTGCAGCACCATTCTCAGGTGGTGTTCATGTTCTTCCTCTGTCTTGGAATACACCAAGATATCATCTAGGAAGACTATGACAAACTTGTCCAAATAATTTCTGAACACACCATTCATTAAGCATATGAAAATAGCAGGCGCGTTGGACAATCCAAACGGCACCACTGTGAACTCATAATGACCATACCTTGTTCTAAAGGCGGTCTTGCTGATGTCCTCATCCCTTATTCTCACTTGGTGATATCCTAATCGGAGATCTATTTTCGAAAATATTTTCGCATCCTTCAACTGATCAAAAAGATCATTAATCCTTGGCAAAGGATACTTGTTCTTGACAGTGACCTTATTCAACTGTCGAAAATCAATGCACAACCTCAACGTCCCATCTTTCTTCTTCACGAATAGGATCGGGGATCCCCACAGTGACACATTGGGGTGAATGTAACCTTTCTTTAGTAGCTCTTCGCACTACAATTGCAACTCTTTCAGCTCTGGCGTACTCATTCTATAAGGAGCTTTCGAAACTGGAGCTGTTCCAGGCAACAAATTTATAGAAAAATCGATGTCCCTCCTCAGAGGTAGTCCAAGTACCTCCTGAAATACATCCTTGAACTCCTTAAGTACTTCATGGTCTTCCAGAATCGATACTACATCTTGGGATGCTTCTTTCACCCGAGCTGCAAATAATTGACAGCCTTTCCGGTAACATTTCTTCAGTTGCATGGCTAAGATTTCCCTCACAACCATGGCTCTGGGAATTCCTTGGACTATTACCTGATTTCCCTCTTCATTCAGGCATGTGAACCTCTTGTTATGGCAATCCAGAAGGGCATGGTGTTGGTCCAACCAGTCCATCCCAATTAAGCAATCATATGAGTCTAAAGGAAGAATGTTCAATTCAGCCTTAGTGCTCATTCCTTTCATGTCCATTGAACAGGACTTAACCAATTCAGTGACCTTCCTCTTGGTCCCTGTGGCTAACTACACTAACCAAGACTTCTCATGTTTGCTTCTCATTAGATGCAAACTATCCACCACTCTAAGATCTACATAACTATGGCTAGCCCCTGAATCAATTAAAATAACAAGTGGTTGGTTGTTGATCGTACCTTCCACTTCAATCATGTTCCATTGAAATTTTGATTGCTTATTGTCCAGGGTTGCGTAGATCCTCGACATTCTACTGCCCATATCCTCCACTATTTCAGCTTGCTGAACAGTATGGACAGTTCTTGCTTTGTCTTTTCTGTGGGGGCAGTCTCTGTACCTATGATTTCCTTTATAGCCCCAACACTCTATAGGTGGAGGCCTTGGCATCTTCTCACTCCCTTCAACCTTCCTAAGCTATTTAAAAGATGATTTTCCCCAAGGACTGTTTCTGAAAAAGGAAGGCTTGCTTCCCTTCTGCCTCTATTCCTTCTTAATTTTCCTCTGATCATCCCAGACCTTCCGAAGAATAGGCCTTTCTCCTTGCTGTTCATACAAGCATTTCGCTTTTATGATGGTCTCTTCCATGGTCTTAGGATCGTCATATTGAATCTTGTCACTCATGGAAGGTGGCAGTCCACTCAGATACCTCTAAATTTTAACAGCTTCGTCCTTGATGAATGGAACATACTTCAGTAGTTCCAGAAAATTTCGTTCATACTCATCAATGGTCATACTGCCCAACTTGAGTTCAAAGAACTCCTTCATCTTTCTGTCATAGTATATTTTAGTCAGGTATTTCTTCTTGAAATACCTCTTAAACTCCTTCCACGTGACCTCTTTCTCTCTGATGTGCTGCACCTGTACAAACTGATCCCACCACATAGATGCTTTTCCTTTCAGTTGGTACATTGCAATTCTTCCTTCTGCATGGGCAGAATAATTCTGCATTTGGAAGTATTTCTTCATGCCAAGAAACCAGGTCTCGACATCTTCCTCCTTCTTATGTTCTCCATCAAATGTTGGAGGCTTAATCTTGTTCATCTCTCCTTTCAATTCCTCCTTTCCAGATTTTTGATGTTTTCTGGTAGGGGATGGGCTTGAACTACTGTGTGTCTTCCTGTCAGAATGTCTTTGGGAGAGACTAAGATGTTGGCTATCCCTCCTTGACCTTCTTCTTATTTCATGGGTTTTGCAACTCTCCGTCATAATTGAGCCTCTTCCCTTCTCGAGTTTCTTCTCTATTCTTTCCAGGGTCTTCAAAAATTTTAAGTTTAATGCACCCTGTTGATCCCTGACTTTCATGAGCTTTCAGCTATCAGCTCAGCGAGCATGGGCCTCTCTTTGCAGTCCTTCAATGATTTTCATTATGTGTCCTTCCTTATCCTTCTCTTTTCCATGCCCATTGGAGTTTGATCCTTTGATTCCCAGGTTAACATCCTTTCCTTCATGTTCGTCTTCTATTTCGGGGGTAATCTACACCTTTCCCCACTCCATACTCAGTCGTTGGTTAACTGGAGTCCTGACCTCTGTTGAACTCTGCACATGCGCTGTGCAAATAAAATCGTAGTTTATCAGGCCATTAAACCTTCAGGAACAATCTTAAACATTTATAACTAATACCAACAAGAACAAAAGACATTTCGATTCCAATGGGTTTTCTGAGCTCTCGTTCGGCTCTGCAATTTTTGTGTTTTCGAAGATTTCATTTTCGACACTTCAGGATTTCGGAACTTCGGGTTTTTGTACCTCGGGACTTCAGGTTTTGGGGTTTCGGATTCTCGGTACTGGAGAACTCCCGTTTAACTCTCCTTTCCAACCCTCGACTTTCGAAATTCTGTTTTACCTTATTCTTCGGGTCTACAGCACAGCTGTCGCCCTTTACCAAAGTGGTGCGTGGCACGTTTCGAAGGATCCTCGTCACGTTCGGTGACATCATTAGGGTCCCACCACTCTCGCTTCTCTTTTCAACCCTCTGACACGTGGTACATCTCCATGTGTCCACATCCATTCCTAGAAAAATCCAATGGTCAGATCTTTCTCACATCGAACGGTCGTTAAAGACCCGGAGATTCCCCGAAGGAATCTCGTCCGTTCATTGGGACTTAGCCACATGCTAACGTCTCGACAGTATGGTCGGGATTTATCACGACGAGAGTCCGAGTTCTTTGTCAACAGAACTCCCGAATCCCCGATTTTCTGAAACGGGTAATCTCTCAACACGTGGCCATCTCAAATCGGACGGCCCAAGACTACTCCGGGGTTTCCACCATGGAAAGTCCCAATCCTTTCGGAGTTTTGGGCTTCCAAACACCGATGCACTCTAACTCTCGTTATCCCTCTAGGCTAGACTCGTGGTTCACCCGACCTCCCCTTATATGACCACAGTCATACCTCCTATCGGGGTTTCAGACTTTCCAATGCCGAAACACATATGTCCTCAGGATTCGCGAAATGTCGAACCCTGATATGCCGATGGCCTCCCGATATCGCCCGCGTGTCCCAACTGATGGATGGCTCAGATCGTTCCTAGGACTTTTACCATGAAAATTCCCGACCTTCTTCGTGACTCCCGATATCGCAATTCCCGATTTCCCGAAATGGGAAATCTCACGACACGTGTCCTCCGTCTTTCGGACGGTCTAGATCTATTTTGGAACTTCTGCCCCTAGTCTCTGAGGTTTAACCTTTGGATATCTCCCAACAGATCCAACGGCTGACGGATTTTCTAGTCGATATCTGACGGCTCAGACGGTTCCTAACCAATTCGGAGTTTCGTGTATCGCGATTTCCACATTCCTGTGTATTTCAAAAGGAACTTTAATCCCTACGCACATTTTTCCAGATCTGACGGTCACGAGGGCTCACCTTCCCTCCCGAACAGATCCTAAGGTTCTAACACCATTGGTGTAGAAACCTGTCTCCCTGTGGCCATAGACCACACCAGCTGCGGTTTCACTCGCCGCTATACTTCCTGAGCTCGTAAGCATGGTCAAGCAAATACTTGACACTCTGGAACAAACCAAGGTCCGCAATTGGTCCTCCAGACCCAATTTCCCTTCACCTTCTCGGTCCAAAGACCACTCCATTGGCCCATCTAGGCTTAGTGTCGAAACCTTCACTCTGATACCAATTTGTGGCACACCCATTTCGGAACTCTGGGCTTACTTGCGCTCTGATACCCATTTGTACACACCATTTGTACAAATCTCATATAGATATCATATATCCCATGCATTTAAACAAATAAACACATTTAACTCAGATCTTAACATATCATTATTACTATAATTAAACAATCCATAGCATTCCATATTAATTCGTATACACATCGGAAAACATGATAACATTTACAGTAGAGACATGATAAAATGTGATAAAACATAGTTAGACACTTATCTTGTAACAATGGTGGAATCCACCAACCAAATGCAGGCCTTCCACGAACCTCCCAGCCTTAGACCGCACTGCTCATCAACTCAGCAGTGGGTCACCCCCGAGCTAGGACTAAGCTCCACCCCAAGGCAAGGAATCTAGGCTCAGGCTGAGGTTACAGGGAAAATATTCACACACAACCACAAGGATGGAATGCTCTCCAAGGAATCTCCCATGCTCACTGCCCACAGACCCTCATTCCCCACATGCCTGTTCCACCCCAGGAGAATGCACCTTCTCTGTCACCTGGATAGTCCTTCGACTGCCAATCTCCCTTACCTTGGGTTACAGGAACAGACCGGACTGGAAGTCTCCGGGCTCTATGGAAGCTACAGGGTTCCTTCCAGGAGTTCTCTCCTTCCCCTGTGCACTCTCTCACCTGGAGGGAGTCGCTCACAGGCCAACAAGCCTCACGCAGTCTAGTACTGCGTAGTCTCAACAATCCCACGGGAAAATAGACACAGTCTTTCCAAAAACTGGTTCGACAATCACAGGATGGCTTCACAGTCACGGCTTTGGAACAGGGAATGCCCGCATAGGCTCGCTAATCTTTCTCGAACAAGCAAAGACTCTTCCCCAAAATCAACATAGGCTTCTCGTAGGCTGGGGTTACACACACAGGATTTCTCAGAATCAGACACAGACATTCGAATCACAGGGTCTCACAAAGGTTCTCTATAAGAGTCAGGTTAGTCATACTGCTCATAGCTCCATACACGTTCAAACAATCCGGTGGAATGGGAATGGAACCTTCTCACGACTCACCCTGGCCATTTTATTCACATGCACCAGGGTTGACACTTGTCACCCATGGAACTGCATGCGTTCCACCAGCACGCGTTCCTCCCACCACTTGGGAAATCACGCGTCCTTCCAAAAGGACTTAGGATAAAAACATATGATGCACATATCTTTTGGAATAATATTAAAATATTATTCCCAGGCTTAATCCCCCCTAGGCTTAGCCCCTAGGCTCAACACTTATCCCCTTTCCCACCTTCCAGCCCCTAATTCCTTGCCCACTCCATGGATGCTCAGTCCCCCTTCACTCATTCATCGTGGTCAGTCTGCACCTGGTGGTGTTTATATTTTATTAAGTGTTATGCATGATTACATATACAACAACAGGCTCCTAGCCTTCAATACTCAGGCTCCCTGGCCTAACAACACATAAGCCTCCAACTTATGAAAACTTGGCTCACCAACCTATAAAACATAATTACAATTCCTTTCCAAAGATGGTTTACAACGGGGCTCGGCCTTGGGGACACTACAGTAAGGGAGAAAGATGAGATGCTATCTTGTTATTATAAGTTTGGAAAGCATGGCATTTCTGGATGGCAGTAATGCAGTCCTTAAACAAAGAAGGCCATAAATAACCCGCTCGCAATATCTTTTTGGAAGTGGCATACCCAGACATATGACCTCCACATGCTCCAGAGTGATAGTAATTCAAATATTTCTCAGCTTCATCATAAGTGAGACATCGTCGGAAAATGGAATCAATACTGCGGTGGTAAAGGGTATCACCAAAAATGATGTATTGGTGGGATTTATACCATATATGATGATGATCTGTACTAGATAGATCAGGTCAGAAAGTTTGAGTCTGGATATAGATAATATTATCTTTGTACCATACATCCTCAAAACTGAATAGAAAAAGGGATTCGTCAGGAAAGGAATCCTCTACCACATTTATTGTCTCAAAAGAGGGAAGGTCACATATCAGTTCGGAAAAAAACAAAGATTTATTTGACTTAGCACGTTAAAACTCCAAGTCAAACTCCTAGAGAATCACTATCCATTTGGAGTACTTCCCCCCTAGAAATTGTTGAGTAAGGATATGTTTCATGGGGTTGCAATCGGAAATAACGATGGTCTTGTGTAATAAGATATAATGACGAAAATATTGGACAACTTGAACAACTGCCAAGGCTAGTTTCTCAACATGTAGGTATTTGGTTTTAGTAGTTGTGAGACTCTGACTCAAATAGTATATCACATGTGAATCATGTGAATCATCCTCTTGGACTAAGAACATAGCAATGGTAGAGTTCGAAGCAACTAAGTAGAGGAAGTAATCTCAGCTATAGTTAGGGGGAAACAATAATGGTGTATGGGTTAAGGAAAGTTTCAAAGCTTCAAAGGCTTTGTTTTCAGTATCGTCCTGTAGAAACTCGTAACCTTTCTTGAGTATCCGAGTGAATCCTTTCGTCAGTTCAACGTAATTGGAGATGAAACGACGCAAAATGTTTGCCTTCCCTTGCAAACTTTGGAGCTGGTGTAGTGTGGAAGGAGGAGGTAGATTAAGAATAGCCTCAACCTTCAAGGGGTCTACTCGAATCTCGTGTATTGACACGTTAAAACCAAGAAGTCGATCAGACTCCACACAAAAAACACATTTGTGTGGGTTCAAACGTATGCGATAATAACGACAGCGTACAAAAATGGCCCTTAAATGTGATAGGTTATCTTTCCGATGCATGGAATGCGTCGGTAGATCGTTAAGATAGGGTTGCACAATGTGCTTAATATCATGGAAAGCGTAATACATAGCATGCTAAAAGGTCACACCAACATTTTTTAGACGAAAGGATAATTTCTAGTAGGCAAAGGTTCCCCAAGGGAAAATAAAAGAAGTCTTGTGTTGATCCGTGGGTAAAATATTAATTTGATTATAGCCAAAGAAACCGTCCATCAAACAAAAGATTTCTCTCTGGGCACAGTCATCAACGATCTGGTCAACGAAAGAGGTTGGGTAATTGTCCTTGGGACAAGACTTATTTATATCCCTATAATATACAAAAACATGGATGGTTCCTTGCTTCTTATTTACCAGAATGATATTGGATACCCAATCAGTCAAAGCCACAAGATAGATAAAACCATATTTAAGAAGTTTTTCAAATTCAAGCTTGATAGGAGCGACTTTACGTGGATGGACTGGGAAAATCCTATGCCGAACGGATTTAGCATCTGGGTACATCTTAATATCATGTACAACGATATCAGGATCAATACCTGGCATTTCTTCATAACTCCAGGCAAAAACATCGCGAAATTCTTGGAAAATGGCTTTATAAGTGTGGACCTCGTCAGTAGAACATGAGGCCCCAATATGAACATTCTCCACGAATTCGGTCTTAATCAATATGTCAAGAGGGACGGTAGGTGAAATGTTAGTTAATTTCCCTTCATACAACACATTGTGTGTTGACTCATGAACTGAAGAAATAACGACAACGGTCGAAAGAGTCGAAATCCGTTGGTAGCTCTCTATGGTATCACATTATAGGAAGAGGATGGAGTGATGATGTCCATTGTCCCATGGGTTATCTTCCATAGACATGACTCACATGATCATCTCATCAGTAGGAAAGATCACGTGAAATAGATCAGGAGATGAATCACGGAGAGAAGGAGAGGAGGGGGTTGTCGATTGAATAGCTTGATAAGCGGATTCATTTGGACTTAAAGGCATCATGTCACCATAACAAAGGTAATAACCAAAGCTAGATACTACCCATGGGTCATATGAATCATGGGTTTAATGAAAAATGGTTGAGATCATGTTAATTGAGGCAATAAAAGGAGGGGGAATATCAGGTGGTGGGATTGGAAATGTACCCATCAAAGTTGAATATTTTAAAAGACCCACGCCGACATTCTCGTAACTGGGGGGTGTCTTCAAGATAAAAGGAATGCTACTAGTACATGAATCAAAATTAAATAAGGCCAATTGGTCGACAGGAATGACCTTTCCTTGGTGCAGGAATCGTGACACACGGAAAAGGGTAGACACAACTACACACATGGAATCAATCCTACTACGGCCAAGTAGAAGTTCATAATCAAGAGGTGCATTGAATACCTCAACCTATACATTGACCGACTTACCTTCCAACGTAATAAGCAACGAGGGAATAACACTGTAAGGTTTAAAACCTGTACCATTGAAGGCCTTAAGTGTATTATGTGACTCCGTGAGGGCAGGAGAGCCGATAGATTTCCAACACATAATGGACATAACACAAGTTGAGGCTCCTTCATTAATAACAGTTCTACATATATTCTTGTTTTCAACAATAACTTGGATCTGAAACGCTAACTAAGGAGGAAGCATTGGAATGCGATCTTCCAAGTCAAAGATTATTAAATTAGTATTAGTCAGATCAATTCCACTAATAGCATTTAACAATACCTTTTGTTGGGTAGGACAACTTTGAAGGACTTTGAGAGTCGAAATCGTAGAGGGTGCTTGTGCAATGTCTTCTACAATACTATAGTTTTGGGCAGCACGTGCATGAGGATTGAATGCAGACTTTCGAACAATGCCCTTGGGAGGAAGGCAAAGAACTGTATTGAGACCCGGTATTTCGGGATGAATAGGATTGTTTAGAGGTGAAGTTGGAGGAGAAGTTTATACCAATGAAGGTTGTGTATCATCAATTTTCTCTTTTGACGAAGAGTAATCTTTGTCTCAAGTTGTGACTGCAACTTCATTCTTTTTAGAGTCACCAGTACACATAAGGACATAAGATGATGTAGAAGGAGAAGCTTGGTCATGAATGACCAATTGGGTCTGTTGTTGAGAAGGGAAAGGTTGCGAAAAAATGAGAGGTGTAGAAGGCTTCCTGGTCCCTTGGAGGAACTTAGTAACCTCAATGGGTCTTGGATAATCTTTCATGTAATGATCGTCACCACAAATAAGGCAAGGGTAAAGAGGTTTACATTTATCTTTCTCATCAACGATTTGTGTTTTGGATTTATCAGATTGTGGATTATTATTCTTTTCCTCATTACTCTTACCCTTTCCTTTATTTTTATTTTTATTCTTCCTGGTAGGTGTGGATTGAACAAAATTAACTTCAACAATCTTACTGGAGGAAGGACTAGGATTAGAATTATTTTGTACATTAGAATTATTATATTTGGGATTGGTGTGACCGGTGTGCGCAGACTGAGTCTCAACATGAAAGGTGCCAATCACACCATCAACAACATGAGAAGCCACTGGAGGTGTTGGGGTAGTATTTTTGGAAGGACGAGGAGCATCAGGGATCAAATTGTAAAGTGTTCTCGTTTGCAAATAAACAAGATCTAGGTACTAAGCATGACTAATCACCTGCTCTTCAGTGACAACACCACCCATGGAGACATCACGAGCAATAGGGCCAATGAGTTATTTGGTAAAATACTCAGCCAATAGTTGATCAGTAAGAGTAACTTTGATTAATCATCTTCTCCTCCTCCACTCATGGATGTGATCATAAATATAAGTGGACGAATGTTGTTTAAAAGAATTGAAAATTTAGGTTCCTGTCTCGTATCAAATTGGCAACTGGTAATGTGTCAAAAAGGCCATGGCTAGGGTGTTAAAATAATTAAAGAATCCTCATGGTAACTTGATGTACCATTTTTCTTCCAAACCCGTGAGAGTTCGTTGGAAAATTCGTAATATTATGGAGTCATCCATCAAGGATTTGGATGAACACCATAGATGAAAAGTCATAACATGATTACTCGGTTCTTCTCTCGCTCGACTGTCAAATTTAGGAATTTCAGACGGTAACTTGGTCAGTATGATAGGCCAATAAGGAGAATGTAAAATAGGATCATTCAAAATCCTGGACAAATCAGGTAAATACAAAGTGGCTAGAAAAGGAAACTGTCAGTTCACTTGAGAAACTGGTAGTTCTGAGGGGGAAGCCCCGTAGGTATACCAATAAGACCATAAGCAGACTGCAGATAATTAGACAGTCCTGACAGATTCAGTTGTGGAGGATTTTGAGGTAAATATCCCATAGGGTTGGGTTAATTAAGTATGTTCCCTTGGAAAGGAACACTAGATTAAAAGTTTTGACCCCAAGTGGGATTCAAAGAACCTGGATAAGTTTGACCTAGGTTAGGGGGTACATAAGAATTAACTTGAGGATGTTTCCCCCCAGGCGGTTGTAGATTTCCTTGGAAAGGAAGATTCCAAGGTTGATATTGTATCACAGGTACATTTTTTCCATAAACTGGGTTATGGAATCCAACTTGAGGTTGTCCCCTAGTCTGAGGTTGTACCCCAAATTGAGGTTTACCCCCAGCTTGAGGTTGACCTCCAACAGGAATCTGGAAACCAAAAGTGATGGAAAAATTGGTGCCTCCAATCGGATTGGAGCCATTAGGGCCAGGACGATGAGATCATCCTAACAAAGGTGGAGAAGGAATGTAAGGCCCCCCAGAGAGAATCTGGGTAGGTGTAGGAAAAAATTGTCTTGAAATGTTATACCCAAGAGGAACAAAAAGTAAAAACCCTCTGTATGGATTCTAGCTAGGGATAGCAACTGAAGTATTCAAAGATTTATACCCAGGGGGAAGTGATGTATTTGGTCTAGGTGGAAGTGGTGTTCCAATAGGGGCTTGAGTGATAGCCACATTTCCAGTAGAAACTGTTGTAGCTTGTGGGACCATAATAGAATGGGCCATATGGAGAGGAATAATCGAGTGAGAACTAACCAATAATTGGTCTGAAATGGTGGTGACACTATTGGTAGTACCAGTAAAATGGTCTAAAGGTACCTATAGGTAACAGACGTCTCAGGAATTTGTGATGCCATAGGTTGATCAGGACTCACTCCTAGTTTGTCATAAATATCACGTACTGTCAAAGGGATGAAACTAGGATTAAAAACTCCAGCAGTGTGAGTCAGGGTTCTAAATGATTCACTGGGAAACAATGGATATTCTACTCCAGATCCTGCGTTAGGTCCAGTAGGTACTCCATTACTCTCAACAACAACAATTTCTCTTGATGAATTCATCTATAGAAAATGTGTGTCTCGTCTAATACTCATTAACGGATTTGGGGGAAGTCGGAAAGCCTCTAAGGAGTTAGAAACAATTCAAAACCCTTCCAAAGAGTGTGTGTTTCCAAATTCACAAGATACTTCGTTATTGACTACTCCCTAAAAAGATCATTTTGGTGAGTTAGGAAGCAAAGGGAGATAACCTTTCGGATCTTCCAGGGGTATCGCTTGCATCCTACGTGAACGAGGAAGGCCGATGTTGGCTGAAACAAGTAAAGAACGAAAAAATCTATGGACAACTAGAGAAAACAACCAACACTCACTATTAAAATCTAGAAATCAAACCAAGAAAAAAAATCTTCTTATTTCGAAGTCACTAGTTGGTGATGAAATCCAACGTCACGAAATCAAGACAAGAATGGGTTGGGATAGATACGGTTGAAAATTTATGTTGATGACCTGCTTAATGGACTTACACCCTGGTGCAATCTCCCACACATAATCGTGGGTATACCCTCCAAGGATCCCAAGTGAGTTTGGCCAATGTCAATTTTAGGTACCATGAATACTTTCCCCTCCACATTCACCTCGTGTAAATACCCTAAAGAGATAGGCTACTAATGTTACCAACTACAACAATGATTCCTAGGGAAACAATCGATAGTCTGATCCATGCACAAAGGTAGAGTATCTAGCCCGAAATCAACTCGAGAGGATCCCACACATAATCATGGGTATACCTTCAAGTGACCCCCAATAATACGCACAATCTCTACACCAAGACCAACAAAGCAGGGTGAGTAACTCTGTCAGTCTTAATGCGACCTCGAGTTTGACCCTTGTGTGAGAAGGGATTCCCAGGACCAAATGTAGCAATTGGATTTGAACTCTCCCTATCACAAAATACTATTGTGTGTTTTTATGCTTTGGAGAGTGTGACTTACAACCTATTCCAAAGCGCTATATTATCTATTTTTGGTGAAAATAATCCCTAGAAAACAAAAGTATCTAATAAATTTTAATTTTACGTTGTATTTTAATGGTTGTTGTTTACTCAAAAGGGCGATGAAAATGAAAATGTTGATGTTGTGACCTTGACGCAATAAAATGAAAAAATACATGAATATGCAATTTTCAATTCAATGAACCCTAATTATAGTAGGGAAAAGGTATTCTTTTGAAGTAAAAAAAGCTACGAATTGAAATTTCTTAATTTCGAATGAACACAATTCCAAATAACCATGAACTACAAAATTTTCCAATTCTTCTCTTTAACAAATATTTTGAATGTAAAAATTTTCTTATGAAAGATTACTAAAAAGAATAAATGAATTCATTCCTTCCTTTTCAAAACAAGAATAGAGATTTGATGACGAAAGGAAAATGTAATCCAATAAAATCAAGACATTCTCAACACAATTCCCAAATCAAAGTCGTAATATAGACAAAAATGAAAAAGACAAGAAAACCTTTTGTCATATGCAATAAAAAAGTGTTTCTCAATCAACAAACAATATGGAATTTAAAATAAATCCAAAACTTGAAACAAACCAAAGACCCTTTGTCAAACAAGCACTCGGATCAATGATCAAGAGATTATATCCTTGCGACAAAGATCAAAAGAAAAAAACTTGCAAAATGGAAAGAAAGACTTTCAATCACTGAAAACCAATCAAGAGAAAGATTTAAACTCAAGAATCAATCAAACACCGACATGAGAAGTTCACCCCAAGAAACTAAGACAAATCTTGTTGAAAAAATACAAATTGACTCACTCCAACAAATTCTAAAGGAGTCATCACAGGTTGGGTATGGAACACAGTGCGATGAGCAAATGTCATCACATGCTACTAGCAAAGCATAGTGCAATGTCGTCGCACTGGATTGGTCAAGAAGGATGTGACATATGAGGGTCGTCGTAAGCTACCAATATGGTGTAGTGCAACGACCTCTATAAATGAGGAAAAAATGGGAGAAAGACAAAAATTCTAATTGAACTTCCAGACCCAAGGAGTCCAGATGGATCACCCACAGACTCAGAGAGTGAATTTAATCAGAAGAAGGAAGGCTAAAAACAAATGGGAAGAAAATAAATCAAAAGGAATTTGTATCCCCAGTATGGTCACCAATTTTTTTATGGGATTAATTGGTAAATGCGGACATAAACAGATCTTCCTAGATCCACCTATATCTAAAAACAAAACAGAAAAGAATATGATGCTTTCTCTAAGCTCTAACTATTGAGTTTACTAGTTAACAAGAGATAGGCAACATACCATTTAAATTTCTCTTCCTCTTTCCATTGTCATAGTAGCTCCACCCCGGTGCTCCTAT
This sequence comes from Picea engelmannii, assembly GCA_009831015.1. Taxonomy (NCBI): domain Eukaryota; kingdom Viridiplantae; phylum Streptophyta; class Pinopsida; order Pinales; family Pinaceae; genus Picea; species Picea engelmannii. The sequence goes on from ML776880.1 coordinate 1,517,694, forward strand.
GATATTGAATCTGCAAGGGAACACAAGCCAACCAAAGTGAAAGCAATCTAATATACTCAACAAAAACTTATGCATGTGATCAAGGAATCATACAATAAAACAAGACAAGTTTTATGAGAAAGAAACATATCACTATATCATAGTATAATGAAAGTGGAGATTACAACCAAAGACTTGATGTCGCAAGGTCCCCTTTCGATGACCCTTTGCTCCAACACACACACTTTCTCCAATGTTGAATGAAGAAGATCCATAATAACTTGATGAACTGAAATGAGGCTCTCAAGCATGATCTAATGCAGAACTCTCCATACAATCTTAGCTTATTCCACCTTCATCGACCCTTAGCCTTTTCCATGAGAGATCCCTCTTTATATAATGTGAAGGAGAGATGGTTTGAGGAGATTAGGATGATCCCACCAAATTATAGAAGCGAGTAAGATCCAAACCGTTCGGAGGCCACCTCATCTTCTAGAACATTCATGAAACTTGAACTTTTCTTAGCTTTTGACATTGTCACACCCTACGTATAGGGCAGCCTATGAAGATGTCATAGCCTAGATTTAGACCAGAGGGTGACGATCAAGCATCGTCGCACCCTATGTATAGTGAAGCCTGTGATGACCTTCCTTAATAGAGTTTTTGAGAAGAGAAAGTCGGTCACTTTCCTCATGAAGAAAGGATATTTTTGGGAACATGAACACATGTTGTCAATGGATCACTAGGGTGACCAAAATAATGTGTAACAAAGGATTGAAAGTCTACCCTGACTGATTTCCTATCAGGATTAAGACTTGACGATGGTGGGGACACTCCACTGGTGGATAACACACTATACAAACAACTAGTGGGGAGCTTGTTGTATTTCACATAATCCAAACCAGACCTCTCCTATGCAGCTGAAGCAGTCTCTTGGTTCATGAAAGAGACACATGAGCTACATTGGAATACTGAAAAGTGTATCCTTCGATACGTATAGGGCACCATCACCTTTTGGATTCGATTCACTATGAAACATACTCTGCATTGGACCTCATCAGGTTCACTGATTCTAAAAGGGTTGGATATAACATTGATTCCAAGTCGACATCTGGGTACTCAATGAGTCTAGGTTTTAGGCCCATCTGTTGGTTGATCAAGAAGCAGGATGTTATTTCTCTATCTTTAGCTGAGGCATACTAAAGAGGGGTAGTTAACATAACCATCCAGGATATGTGGCTACAACATCTTATCACTGAGTTGGGAATTCAGTTTCACCATCCGATTGTCATATGGTGTGAAAACCAGAGCACTCTGAAGTTCTAAAGAGATAAATTTCAAAGTCATGCACTACATTCGGGACTTAGTACATGAGGGGATAATTGGACTACAATTTTTTCCTTTATCAAAATAGACTGCAGGAATATTCACCAAGACCTTCACCGAGTAGAAGTTCCATTCTCTACACAGTCATCTTAGAGTGAAGGACACATTTTCCTAGCAACTGCTAGTTATTTTTTATATATTGTACCTTGATGGGGAGGTGTTCCCATGAGGTTTCCCTCTTTTCTCTTTTATTTTAGTGTGTCTTTTGTTTTCGGGTACCTAACATGGCCTCGTTGTTGAGACCCATTCTTTTATTTTCATCCTAGTGATGTTCAGGGGGGATGTTGGAGATACTTCACACACACCTAGGATTTATTTTCCCTAAGGTTTTCCCTATGTTTATTAGTCATTATCCAGTCTCCTACATTTTAGGGAGAATATTCATTTTCTTACATTCTAGGGGAATATTATCTTCAATTCAAACTTCAGTTGGATCAATTGAGTGGAATCTTGATGCCACATTGGTTCCATCACCATGCAACATTGGGATCGTCACTGCTAATGTGCATTGACCTTGGGATTATCACCAGAGTGGCGCATTATCGATTCCATCAGTCATTTTACCGAGGATTGAAAGGCTAGTTGATTTAGACTAGGTGGCATTTAACTCCCGTAACTATCGGTATGTGTCCAGATAACTCTAGGCCACCATTATGGCACATTGGCTTCTCTTCAAATGCACATTAGTTGATTTATACATAGTGTATCATGCGTAAATTATCACTCATTCATTCAGTTAATACAATTCTTGATTCTCTTTCTCTTGTTTCCGTCTTTTCTCATTTCTTCTGCAAACTGTGTATGTCTTTTGCTAGCTAGATCTTATCTGTGCAGGTTCATCCACATTTACATCTAGGATACTAAACAATTTTCCAAGAATAATTATCCTCCACTTGTGCTCCTTCTGTCATCAACATTGTCTTCCCAATATGCATCTGTATATGATGTTAGAGTAAAGTCTTCTCCTTTTGGATACCATATTCCAATGTCCAAGGTTCCATTTAAATATCTAAATATTTGTTTAACAACTTGTACATGTGTTTATTCCAATTATCCCTACTTCCTGCATTATGTCTGGCCTTGAGGTTTTCACATAAAGTAGGTTTCATATCATTGACCTGTACACATATTGATCAGTTTCCTTATATTCATCCTCATTGTGGAGCTTACATCTAGTTATCATGGGTGTGCTAAGAGGTTTACAATATTCCATCTCAAACTTCTTCAACATCTCTTTGATGTTTTTGGTCTGAGAAATGAATATTCCTTTCCTGGTTTAAGTAATCTTCAGTCCCAAAAAGAATGACAATTATCCAAACATGGACATATCAAATTCCTTTTTCATTTCTTCTGCAAACTTTTGACTTATTTTATCATCATTAATTCCAAAGATAATGTCATCTACATACACTACAATGATCAACATTTCTACATTATCTATTTTTATGTAGATATTGTTTTTTTTTCTTACCCTTTTTGAAGCCTTGATGATGCAAGTATTTGTCAATTCTTGATTACCATGATTTTGGAGCTTGCTTCAATCCATATAGTTCTTTGTTCAATCTGCAGACGTAATCTTCATTTTATGACAATAAGAACCCTTCAGGTTGTTCTATGTACACTTCTTCCTCTAGATCACCATTCAAGAATGATGACTTGACATCCATTTGATATACTCTGAAATTCTTAAAGCTTGCAAATCCCAAGAACATCCTAATAGCTTCTAATCTTGCGGCAGGTGCAAATGTTTCTTCAAAATCGATGCCTTCTACTTGAGAATATCCTTTAAATACCACTGTTTCTTTATTTATTACTACTTTTCCATATTCATTCAACTTGTTCTCGAATACCCATTTAGTTTCGATCACATTTTTATCCTTGGGTCTTGGGACAAGCCCCCAAGTTGCATTCTTCTCAATTCGATTTAACTCTTCCTCCATAGAATTTACCCAATGATGACCATTTCGAGATTCTATAAAGAACTTAGGTTCTACTTGGGAATGTAAGGAGAGCTTCATATGTTTAGAGTTGTTTTCCAATTTCCTCCTTGTCCGAGTTCTAGCATTTTTGTCACCAAGAATCAAGCTTTTTGGGTGATTATTTTGTACAAACGTTGATGGTGTTTGTGTATCTTGGCATTCTACTTCTTCTGTCTTGTATTATTAATTTTCTTGTTCTTCTTCATTTTCTTGTTCTTGTTCTTCATGTTCATCTTTTTCTTCTTTAGTGTAATTTATTTATTCATCTATTATGACATTAATACTTTCAACAATATTCTACAACCTTTTATTGTAACACCTATCTAGGATTTTCCTTTTGATGAGTATCCAAGCAAGATTCATTCATTTGATCTGGATTCAAATTTACCTAATTCCTCATTGTCTTGTTTGATGTAAAACTTTCTCCCAAAAATTATGAAGTGTTTAACAGATGTTGGTCGTCCTTCCATAGTTCATAGGGTGTGTCTTCACTATTGGTTCTGATTTGTCCTCTATTTAGGATATAGATAGATGTATAAAATGCTTCTCTCCAAAACCTGTCTGATAGAACTTCTTCGTTTATCATCGTTCTAGAAATGTATTGTACATTTCTGTTTTTCCTTTCAACAACCCCATTTTATTGATGTGTTCTTGCTGCTACATGTTGTCTTTTTATTCTTTGTGCTTCATAGAATTCCACAAACTCATTGGATGTGAATTCACCACCATTGTATGACCTTAAACACTTTATTTTCATATATGTCTCATTCTCAACTAGAGATTTGAATTCCTTGAATTTGTCAAATGGTTCATATTTATTTTTGAGGAAATTTACCCAAGTCATTCTTGTATAACCATCAATGAGTAACATGAAGTTACAAGTACCTTTCAACCTGCAAGCTTTTAGTCCTCGTTGGTCAACAAAGATCTATATGTACAAGTTCCAAAGGCTTTGAAGTTGCATATTCCTTCATTTTGAAGTTCACCCTTGATTGTTTTCCATGCCGACACTACTTACAAATAATACTTGGGGATTTTATGATTTTTGGCATTTCTCTTACTGCTTGTTTGGTATTGAGTTTTACCAGATTGTCAAAGTTCATATGACCCATTATTTTGTGCCACAACCAATTTTCGTTTGTTTGTCCTATAAATCACATTTCTCCATTTATTTCATTAAGAACATATACATTATTTGGATTTCTTATTCCTTTTGTTATCATCTTGCACGCATCTAATTTTTTTTTCTCAAATTATCGAGAGTTAAATATGATATTGTGTCCCTGATCACACATATAACTCACACTGAGAAGATAGTTTTTTAGATATTCAACATACATAACCTTTTCTATTTTAGTTTTTCCATTTTCAAGGTTGAGGGTGCCTTTTCCAACTATCTACGATTTGACATTGTCTCCAAAGGTAATGTTACCCTCATTTTTCTTAAAGGTGATGAAATTTGTTCTATCTCTTGTCATATGACTAGAGAATCCATTTTTGATAACCCACTTATCCTTATTTTTCTGAGCATGAAGAGTTGCTTGAATAAACAGGGGATTTTCTTTCTTTTGTTCCCACCTTCTTTTCATTATAGCTTAAACTTACTTGAGATCACTTCTGCAGTACTTTTCTATATGTCCAAAATTACTGTATTTATAACATATGAGATTCTAATTCATCAAGGGAGAAAATGAATTGTAATTTCTCCTTGAGAATCCCTGAGTATCCTGGTAGTTATTCCTCATGTAATATCTTCTTATACTTGTTCTATTGTTTATTAACTTATGACCAAATTCATTATAGGAATAACAATAGCCATAGAAAGAGTTTTCATACTTGGTTGTGTGATTCTATATTGATGGGACAATTTTATAGATTTGGTCTCTGCGAGTAAAATTTGTCTCCTGTGGATCATACTATTCTTCCCTTCTATGGTGTTCAACTTTGATTTGATATCTGAGAGTATCAGCTAGTTCTTGGTTCTTTCTTATCTTGTTTTTTCTGAAGATGTTGATGCTTATTCATTGAAAACTTCCTTCTTATTGATGTATCCAAGACCCATTCTGTCAAATAGTTCTATTTGATGATTTAGGATTTCATGTAAGTTTGTAGAGCTTCTTGCTAAGTTCTCCAACTTCTTTCTCAGGTCTAATATTTAAAATTCAAGAGTGTTTCAAAAATCTTCTTTCTCTTTCAGTTGAGGCTTTAGAACGTCTTCAATATTCTTTGTTTCTTTTACTTGAACCTTCAATGTATTTATTTTCTTCTCTGTTTCCTTATCATCACATTCCTTCTCTTTATATTTGTGTAGTTCCCACTTTTGCTTTCTATTCTTGTCCTTAAGTCTTTAATTTTATTCTAGGTCACTAATGAGTTCTTCTTCAAGATTTGCTTATTCATTTTTAGCATAGTTATTTTATTCTATTGAGTATGTATCTTCATCTATTTGTGTTTCTAGACCCATAAAGAGAATATTCATTGCCACTATCATCTGATGATATGTTGTCTTCATCGGTATATAGATTGTTCCTTTGTATGTAAGGATTTTTATTCTTTTCAATCTTCTTTTGGTTGTTTTTATTGAAATTAAATTATTTTTTCACATCGGTATTTACATAGGGACATTTATTAGAAAAGTGTACTATTTTTCCATAATTAAAACATTTGAAATGGAGCTTACCTTTGTATATATTTTTGAGCTTCCTGAAAAAGTTTGCTTCTTCCTCATCCAGTTTGTTGTTTGAGCAATCACTTATCTTGAAACTTGTCCTCTTTGATGCTTTAAAGGTTGCTTCCTTCCAAGGTTTTCTTGGTGGGTTATCATGTTATATTATCATTTCATATGTAGTTAGTGTTCCAAGAAGATCATCCACTGTTAGTTTGTCCATATCACTTTTTTCTTCAATAACTAATATTTTGGGATTAAATCTTGAGGGAAGCAACCTGAGCACCTTCTACACAACAATAGATTGTTCAAAATATTCTCCTAATCCTTTGATGGAATTGACAACCTCATCCACATGAAGAATACATGATGCAATGTTCTCTTCTTCATTCATTTTGAGAGTCTCAAATTGTCCTTTATAGACTTGTAACTTTTCTCTCTTAACCTTATCATCTCCTTCGTAAATAGTTTGTAGTTTGTCCCACTTATCTTTAGCTGAGGCACAATACATGACTTTGTTATAAACTGATTTTTTCAATCCACAAAGAATGGAATTCCTAGCTGATCAGGGGATCAAATTTTGCTCAAAAATTCAAAGTGCTCGGAATCGCTTCAAACCGGATGAGAGCGCAGGCCTTGTCGTTGCGAACCCAACACAACTTGTTTCGTCTCAAACAGACGTCGGGAGTGAGAGATAATGCAATCTGTTTGGAATGTCAAACAGGCAAAAAAAAGGGGACGCTGACTGTACAGTCCATATAGGCTAACGTGGCAGGGTTGTACGTCCGTACGATGATGTGGCAGAGGTGATGTGGCTGACAGTTGGGTGAATCAGAATGCGACATGTGGCATCTTTTGGACAAGTGATTGGGTGCCACGTGGCCCAGTCATGGGATGCCACGTGGCACCCCTTTATTGGCTATTGGTTTGATTAAAATTTTATGGGTCTGTGGGGGTCGAACCCTGGACTTCTCCACCGGTGTAACGCTTTAACAAAGTCTGCCCGACCAATAAGCCCATACATTGTTGCTTACCATATGATTGTTTGCATTATATTTAAAATCAAATGTTTGTATATATGGGCGGGGGTCGGGCTGGGGCTTAGCCCTGGCCCGTGGTTTTGTTATATGACATATGACCTGTTGTAATATTTGTGTGCAGGAGTGGTTACAACGGAATGGAGCTCGGTCACATGGGTCATGTATATGACCATGCCCTCTGTGGAATGGGCGCGCAAAATTTATGTTTGCAACTGTGTAAAGCCCGCGGTCTTATGGTGTTACATATGACCACAACTGGAGCGTGGAGGGGGAGTTGGAACAGTTTCAACCGTTTGGCCATTTTCTTATAGAGCGCGGTCATATGACCCTCACATGCCCAGGTGCTAGGCGGTTAGGGGCTGGCGTGCCCATAACCGTCCTACAGTTCACATCGTTGGCACGGTTGCTACCGGTGTTGGGTTTTCACGCTTTAAATTGCGTGTGTTCCAGGTTCATGTTACAAGGGTGCATTTTGTAGATGCAGAGATAGCAAGCTTGAAGGGGGGACTTCCAGGAGGCCTAACTTCTTCGTTTTTCGACTGATTGAGGTGCCGAAAAAGCCTAGCTAGGGGTTTTTAGATGCTCTGAAGCCATTGGAGCAGTCTGTTGGTCAGTTTGAGCATTGTAAGGAATTTTTTTGAACACTTTGAGAAATTAATAATAATGATCCATTGGGAGCTAGACCAGGAGATGTAGCCCAAGAGAGGGGTGAACTCCTTTATCAATTGTTGTGTTTATGTGCTTATGTTCATTGATTATGCTGATGTCTATTTGTATCTTGCATGAGTAATACTTTAATTAATGTGTCGCAAAGTTGATCCATTTTCTTTTAACACAGAAAATTTACTTGCAAATAATTTTAAGATTTCAAGTCTTCTTCATTTTTAGATCAAGTTGGTATCAGAGCACTGGTTTTTGAAGACTTGATTATTTTTGCAAGTGTTTTGTTTCTGATGCTCACAAGGTTGAAAATCACAAGAGGAGAAGGTCAACTTGTGGATCCAAGTTCTCATCCTTCAAGGAGGAAGCATATACATTCACTGCAAGTTTCAAGGAGGCATTCACCAAGTATGGCTCATGAAGAAAGTCATGAACGTGTTCCTGCAGAAGATGAAGATCTCAGAAAGGCTTTCATGGAGATGAGAGAGATGATGAAGATCTTGATGGAAAGGAACATATTGTCGCAAGGTGAAGGCTCCAACCCTTCAAGGCATAAGGGAAGCAGTGGTGACAAAACTCCAAATGGAAATGGAGGGAATGGTGCTTCTCCACCACCCTCTCCTCCATCTTCTTCTTCTTCTTCTTCTTCTACCAGTTCAATACCTCTTCTGAATTCTCCAAAGGAGCATGGTAAAACTCCTTCGCAAATTCCTTCATTAAAGCTTGAAATAAAATTTGAATTGCCAATACACAATGGAGAAGTTAATGTTGAGAAGTTAGATAATTGGATACGTCAAATTGAGGTATATTGTAGAATACAAAAAATTCAAGATGATGAAACCAAAATTCAGCTTGCTTCGTTAAGATTGGATAGTGCAACACTTATTTGGTGG
>ML776880.1:1529058-1556187 GCA_009831015.1 Picea engelmannii
ATTTTGATGCCTTGTACTAAGCAGGTTACAGCAAAACAAACGACACAGATGTTCTTTCAAAATGTTTGGGTGCATTTTGGATTGCCTAAGTCCATTATTTATGATCGGGATTCTCGATTTGTTGGAAGTTTTTGGTCGAGTTTATGGGCACTCATGGACACCAAACTTAAAAATAGCACATCTTTTCATCTGCAAATAGATGGTCAGACAGAGGTGGTAAATCGAAAAGTGGTGCATCTTCTTCGTGCTTATTGCAACAAGCATCCTAAACTTTGGGATGAGCATTTACACTACATTCAGCATGTGTACAATCGAGCTAAGTATTCTTCGACTCAAACGTCGCCATTTGAAGCATGTTTTCTCTATTTGTCCAAGTCTCCTTTATATTTTATCTTTGGGAAGGATATTGTTGTCGATGGTCAATATGACATTGATAGGGCAGAAAAGTTCATTGAACAAATTCAATCGATACATCAAGTGGTGTAAGAGAAGTTGGAAAAGAGTCAGGCCAAGTACAAGACGAGACATGACAAGCATCATGTTGATCACAGTTTCCAAGTTAGAGATGAAGTTTGGCTTTACATCAGCAAGGAGAGGCTTAAAGGCGAAGGTAAAAAGTTGAAACCGATTCGATATGGTCCTTTCAAGATTATCGACAAGATTGGTAACAATGCTTTTCGTTTAGATTTGCCTCCTTATATGCAGATGTATGCAGTTGTTAATGTTGAGAATTTGAAATTGTATGAGCCTCCATTAATTTATGATCAAGGAGAGCATGTTCAGATTCCTTCTATAGATGATTTTTCCCCAGAGTATCTTACAGAACTGCATGAAGATACCATCCTTGACAGGAGAATGCAAACTTCAAAATGAGGAAATGTGGAGTATCTTTGAGTTGGTCTTAAAGGGACAAATCCAAGCAAATCCAAGTGGATTGAGGTTGGAAGGGTGAGGGAACTATACCCTCATCTTCACATAGACTGAAAATAGTCTTTTGGAGGTCCAAAAGCTTCCCAATGGGGAGGTGTGATCAGGGGATCAAATTTTGCTCAAAACTTCAAAGTGCTCGGAATCACTTCAAACTAGACGAGAGCGTAGGCCTCGTCATTGCGAACCCAACACAACTCGTTTCGTCTCAAAAGGACATCGGGAGCGAGAGATATTGCAATCTGTTCAGAATGTCAAATAGGCAAAAAAAAGGGGATGCTGACTTTACAGTCCGTACAGGCTGATGTGGCAGGGCCGTACGTCCATATGATGACGTGGCAGAGGTGATGTGGTTGACAGTTGGGTGAATTAGAATGTGACACGTGGCATCGTTTGGACAAGTGATTGGGTGCCACATGGCCCAGTCATGGACTGCCACATGGCACCCCTTTATTGGCTATTGGTTTGATTCAAATTTTATGGGTCCATGGAGGTCGAACCCCAGACCTTTCCACCGGTGTAACGCTTTAACAAAGTCCGCCTGACCAATACGCCCATACATTGTTGCTTACCATATGATTGTTTTCATTATATTTAAAATCAAATGTTTGTATATATGGGCGGGGGTCGGACCGGGGCTTAGCCCCGGCCCGTGGTTTTGTTATATGACATATGACCTGTTGTAATATTTGTGCATGGGAGTGGTTACAACGGAATGGAGCCCGGTCGCATGGGTCATGTATATGACCATGCCCTCTGTGGAATGGGCGCGCGGAATTTATGTTTGCAACTGTGTAAAGCCCGCGGTCTTATGGTGGTACATATGACCACAACCGGAGCGCGAAGGGGGAGTTGGAACGGTTTCAACTGTTTGGCCTTTTTCTTATAGAGCGCAGTCATATGACCCTCACATGCCCAGGTGCTAGGCGGTTAGGGGCTGGCGCGCCCATAATCGTCCTACAGTTCGCACCATTGGCGTGGTTGCGCCCATTGTTGGGTTTTCACACTTTAAATTGTGTGTGTGCCAGGTTCATGTTACAAGGGTGCGTTTTGTAGATGCAGAGACAACAATCTTGAAGGGGGGACTTCCAAGAGGCCTAACTTCTTCATTTTTTGACTGATTGAGGTGCCGAAAAAGCCCAGCTAGAGAGTTTTGGACGCTCTGAAGCCATTGGAGCAGTCTGTTGGTCAGTTTGAGCATTGTAAGGCATGTTTTTGAGCACTTTGAGCAATTAATAATAACGATCCATTGGAAGCTGGACCAGGAGATGTATCCCAAGAGAGGGGTGAACTCCTTTATCAATTGTTGTGTTTATGTGCTTATGTTCATTGATTATGCTACTGTCTATTTGTATCTTTCATGAGTAATCCTTTAATTAATGTGTCGCAAAGTTGATCCATTTTATTTTAACACATAAAATTTACTTGCAAATAATTTCAAGATTTCAAGTCTTCTTCATTTTTAGATCACTAGCCCTGGAATTATTTTTATTGAGCCTAATTTTAGTTGTATCAGTTGGAGGAGTTTCTGGAGCTTTGACCATTTACTACTAAATTCCACACATCATATCTGAGAGACCTAAAAAATTCTTGCATTCTTACTTTCTAGAAGGCATGTTATGATCCATTAAATTTTGGGTTTTTTTTGTGGAGAACCCTTCATGTTCCTCCATTGTGAGGATTCACCTTCCAGTGGTTAGGTTGTTCTTGATGGAACCTTCTCTAAAACCAATTGTTGGAATACTAAGAAGGGGGTGAATCAATATTACATAGTAATTATTAATTTCTTTTACCACAACTTATTTTTTTTTATTAAAAATATGTTATTTACCAAATCAAATATTTAATGTGGAAACTCAAATGGGAGAAAACCACAAAAAAAATATTTATAAAACATTTGTAAGAACCAACTTACAATAGACACCAATCTGCAATAATGTTTGCAGGAACCAACCTATAGGGGATACCAATCCCCTTTTTGAGCACCAAATCAACCAATGGGAACCAACCCATAGAATTATTGTTCACAACAACCAACCTATAGGAGACACCAATCCCCTTCCTCACTCCACCCTGCCACCCTAAAAAAATTGTAAATCGTAGGTTGCTTCAGAAGACCTCTCTAGCACGCTTGATCCTCTATGTCATCAAAACTGAGATCTTCATCACCTGTACACTTCCATTGTGAACCTCATAGACTCACTTCTTCACACTTCACACATCGCACACACTTCCACACACTTTAAAAACTGATTTTGGAATATTTATTTATAAAACTCGTGTACTTATGGATTTTTCCACAAGAAAAAATCCATAGGGTCGGCTCCAAATTCCTTGAAATCAAGATCTGTCAAGTAAGGCTACAAAAACCTCCATGAAATTCTATTTATGTTTCTCCCGTTGCACACTTTCTTGTTCACTGGTCCTAAACTCTCATCCACCATCTGATTAAGTATTCAAATATATCTCATGTGCTGATATAATCTCCTTCATATAGGAATTGTTGGGCTTAATGGACCACTAGACATCACCTCAATGCACAATATCCATATGATCATATTTTCATTTGATCTCATCTGTCGATTGTTCACAAACCAACAAAACACATTATACATCATTGATGCACAACAACCATATGATCATTTCTTCAATCAATTTCCTTCATTTATTTATGATCACTTTCATTAGGACCTCCAGGAAGTCGAAACACTCAACATCCTCACGATTCACATCAATCATTATATCATCTTTTGATTAGATCATATCCATTATATCTAACATCATTAACCTCTAAACTACCAGGAGCCTATCATACCCTTGGTACTTCATCACTCAGCCACCGTTAGATATAGATTAGATTTGATCTCATCCGTCGATCTATAATTCGTTTGATGATCTACAATTTTTCTATCGATAAACCATTGGGATAGAAAGCACTCAACACTTCCTCAACCTTTGGATCAATTATCAAGGGTTTTCCTTGATTCTTGGAGTCCTCCTGGCCGTAGCTTGAACTATACTCTTATGACAAGTACCATGAGATATCTAATTTTCCTCGCATCTTGAAATAAATAGCTTCCATTACGTCATCCCCTCAACATGATCGATGGTTAACTTTTGTACCTTTGTCGTTTCATAGTCTATTTAGGTGGGACCCATATAGATCTACGATTTTCATATTATCTCGTTCACATTCCGACTTATGGTCCATATTGCTCCTCGAAGATCCTTCGTTAGAGTCCCAATGTGCCCTCACACTCAAACACTCTGATGGAATCATTCTGACAACAAATAGGGTGTTTCCATGCATTGTAGCCTCGATCTCGATTACTCTGAATAGATAAGAGTTTTTGATCGATATGAATGGAGATGATCAAGGTGTGATGGAATATTCTTTGATACCCTCCTTTCAAAGTGGTGAAACTTCCTAACCTTCTAAACACTGAATGATAAGCTTCGAAGTTATCGAAAAAATGAATATTCTTTGATACCCTTGCTTCAGAGTGTAAGAAAAAAGGTTGAATTGTTTTACTCTGACCTTCTCACTTTGATGGATGTTCCATATCTCTTTGCTATGTCTCTGATATATCGATTTTTCATATTTTATCCAATGGACTGTCATGTCCTCCATGTGTATTGGATGACGTGGCACCTCCAAGCCTGTGATGCCATCCCTTCCTCTTGATTTTCTTTGTCGCTATGTTGACTTGTCATTGATGTGTCCTCTACATGGAATTATTCCACTTGTATTGGATGACCATCCTCACTTCTAATATTTTGGTATGAAATTCAAGGACAAGAATGAAATATTCTTCAATATCCTTATTTCGGAGTGCATATTACTCTATAATTTTTCCTCCTCTGATAACAATGACTCTTAAAGTATTTTACCATTGTTTTAGACTTTGAATGAGGATTGATACTGGTTTTTGATCTGGATAGGCCTCTATCCAATATCTAATCTCATCCATCCACTATTAACATACAAACATAGACTTTGGGCATCCATTTCAGCATGCAAATCAAGGTCATGAATGAAATATTCTTTGATACCTCTATATCAGAGCACAAATTATTCTATAAACTTGCTCCTCTGATAGATATGACTCTGAGAGTCTTTTACCATTATTTCAGACTTCGAATGAGGGCACTCCTTGGTTGTCTATTTGAATAATTTATGTCTGAGATCTAATGCCATATGTTCATTCTTAGCACATGGATGGAAGGTTTGGGAATATAATTGATTCAGATTTTATGAGGAGAACAAAATGAATATAGATTATTAAAAGATTCTTAACACAAAATAACAAAGATACAGTAAAACTGGTTTTCTATTCAAGAAGGAAATAAGCTGAAACTGTAAAATGCAGCGAAAAACAAGCTTGTTGGAATGGTGGCAGCTTATCTCTGAGAAGAGATGTGAGGACTGTGCTTATTCGTAAGAATATCATTACAATGAGTATCTGAAGGCCTTTTAAAATAAACATGAATGTTAAAAACCATAGACATCCAAAAACCTAACCCTAGGAGATGACGCACCAAAAGTCATGTGGGCCCCGTATGGGTAAGTTAGTACATCAACTTCTCAGGGTCGTAACCTTTTCATATGATCTTTGTTTTAGGCACAAGATAGCCCATTTGAAAGGTCTAACCAAGAAGAACAATTTTTTATTGGCCCAAGGTAGAGACATTGGTAGTTCCTTGGGCCCCAAATCCCCCAAAAAACGTCGTTTAGGGCCTCAAAATGGCCTCGGAAGTTTGGAACCCAAAACGTTGCCAAGGTGGAAAACTTTTTTTTGAGCCAGTGGAATAGGTGGGTGGCCACCGATATCCACTTGGATTAATCCTCCCTCCTTATGAAGAAATGGTCTCCATTTCTTTGAGTTCCCTCGTCAGATGAGGAAATTTCTTCTGAATTTGGCCCTGGGTGAGCCACTTGCCTTGGTGCAGGAGCTGCCCTGCTTTGACGACTCGATAAAGATGGATCCTTTGTTGTCGATTTACCTTGATCCATGTATTCACAATATAATCACTGGAATCCTATTGCATGCAGTTAGGGTTGATTTCTGTTGGTTTCAAATGATTTTCTATCTCTGAGGTGTCCAATAATGGTGGGAAATATGGCTGAAGGAGAGCCACGTTGAAGACTGGATGCAGGCCACAAAAGGGGGAATGTTGAGCTCAAAATAATTGTCACCCATAGCCTTGGTAATGGTGTATGACCCATAACAGAGTGGGCGAAGCTTCCGATGGGGCCCTGTAAGGTGTTCATTCTGCAAATGAAACCAAACTTTGTTGCCCACCTCAAACTTATGTGGCACCCGGTGTTGATCATGGCGTTGCTTGTACGTGGAATTAGACTTTTGTAGAATATCCTGAACCTATTGGTGGATATGTTGGATCTGATCAATGAATTGGGTGGCCTTGTCATCTGCTGGTGGATTAGGGGACAAGTCGACCGAGGTGTTCACTAGGGGTAGTGCAACATCCATGGAGCCCAATGGTTGGAATCCCAACTCCACCTGAAAGGGGCTGTGGCCAGTTGATCTAAGCAGGGCTTGGTTGTAGCTATGTTGGGCATAGGGAAGACTCTCATTCCATGTGCGGGGGTGTTTTGAATTGTACATGCACAGGATATGTACGACCATCTGATTGACGACCTCAGTTTGGCCATCTGTTTGGGGGTGGAAGGCAATGGATTTGGTGAGCTTGGTATCCAGTAGTGACCAGAGACTTGATCAAAATGAGATGAGGAACCAACTATCATGGTTTGAGATAATGGTTTGTGAGATCCAAAAATGTACCCATACTCATTCAAAGAATATCTTGGTAGTGGCTTCTGCTATGATGTTCTTCTTGGAGGTGGCTAGAATCACCATCTTGGAAAAGTGATCAACAACCACAAAAAAAAATTCATTTCCCCTCCTGGTGGATGAGAGGCCCGACATGTAGTCCATTGAGATGGATTCCCACAACCTGTTAGGAGTAGGAAGAGGGGTGTACAGGCCTTGCTTCTTAGTGATCGGTTTGGAAATAGTGTAGGAGGTGCAAGACCTAATATACTTGTCGACATCCTGTTGAAGTTTCGACCAGTATAAATGTTTATGCATCATTTCCACTGTCTTTTCGACACTAAAGTGTCCTGCCACCTGACTGTAGTGAGATTCCCAAATAAGCTTCATGCACTCGCTTGATGGAACGTAGAGATGGCCCATATGGCATAAAAACCTATCTAGAATATGGAAATTACCGACCACTCAGTTGGTGCCCAACATTTGGTAGGTGGTGGAGAAGTTAGGGTCTATCTCGTAGAGGTGGGGCCATCTAGAGGTCTCGTGGTCGCAAGAGTCTAGCACCGTGGTGATTTCCATGACTTGAGGTCGGCTAAGGTAGTCAACAACTCGGTTGGTACTTCTTGTTTTATACTTGATGTTGAGGTGTAATTGTTGTAAGTATGTTGACCACTTTTTATGGCGGTCATTATGCAATTTTCCTTGGGTCTACATGAACTGTAGTGTCTTGTGATCAATCATGATTACTGTCTCCTTCCCAGGAATGTAATGTCTCCATTAGCAGCAGGCTTGCACAATGGAGTACATTTCTGATTCATAATTAGTGTACCTATGAACAACATCTGATAGTGTCTCACTATGATATGCCACGGGGTGGCCATGTTGAGTGAGAACGATGCCCACAACATAGTCTGAAGCATCTATCTCAATATCAAAGGGATGTTGCAAGTCCAGTAATGAAATTACCAAGGATGAGCACAAACGCTTCTTCAAGTCATCGAAGGCTTGTTGTTGGGACAATACCCACACAAATTTTTCCTTACCTCCACTCCTAGTTACTTGGATGAGGGCCTATGCAATATGAGAGAATCCCAACACGAACCTACGATAGAAATTGGCAAGGCCCAAGAAGCTCCGAAGTTCAGTGAGTGTGGTTGGGGTTGTCCAGTCACGGATGACCTGGATATTGGTTGGATCCACATGCACACCATGTTGATCAATGATGTAGCCTAAGTAATGGACAATGTCCATGCTGAAGGAGCATTTTTCCAAGTTTGTATATCGTTTGTGTTGCCGCAGGGTGTGCAGAACGTGTTGAATATGTTGCAAGTGTTCCACCCAAGTCTTGTTGTAGATGAGGATGTCATCCAGATACACCACTACAAAAGTATTGGTGAAAGGTCATAGGATATCGTCCATCATCCTCATAAAAGTTGTTGGAGCATTTGTCAAACCAAAGGGCATGACCAACCATTCAAAAATACCTTCTTTTGACTTGTAGGCATTCTTCCATACATTTGTCTACTCTATTGGGACCTGGTGGTAGCTAGAATTCATATCAATCTTACTAAATTATTTGGCCCCCGTGAGTTGATCAAGGAGGTCGTCAATTCGGGGAATCGAGTACTAGTTTCAGACTATTATTTTATTCAGGTCCCGATAATCAATGCAAAGTCGCCATGTCCCATCTTTCTTTTGCACCATCATGATTGGGATCCCACAAGGCGATGGGATGGAATGGATGTTCCCTTTGTGGATCAGATCTTGGATCTACCTCTTGATCTCCTCGTTTTCTAACAGAGAGCGGTGGTAGACTAACCCATTGGGTAGCGGTGCGCCTGGGATCAGATTGATGGGATGCTTGACCTGGCAGTGCAGAGGTACCCTGACAGGAGGGGAGAATATATATGAGTATTATTGCATGACCTTATCCACTTGCTTCTGTTGTGTGGAGAGATCGGTCATGGAGGCCTGGGATGTGGCTACGATCTTTCACTCACTCTGAGAGAGAATCACTAAGAAGACAAATTTCCTGGTCTAAGAGATGACCTTCCTACTTTTCTTGGCAGAGATCAAGGAAATAGCACTAGGAGGGACTGCCTCGGGTATCCTGTACAATTTCCTGTTCAAAGTAATAATAAAACTACGAGGACTAGACCATATAAAACATGACATTTCCATAAATAAGGTTGGCCCAAAAGAACATTACAAAATTTTATAGGAGCAACATCACACAATACATCATCTTTGAAGGGCTTGATGTTGTACAATAGTTGACACTGTTGGTTGATGCGAAGATCGCTTCCTTCACGGAGCCATCCAATGGTGTAGGGTTGTGGGTGTGGTGTTGTCGACAGAGCTAACCGATTGACAAGCTCTTCTGATATGAGGTTCTTTTGGCTACCTCTATAAACAATGAAGTGCAGTGGGGTGACTTTTACCCACATCTATGAATGGAAGAGGCACTCTCCTTCTTCTAGCTTGTCTCGTTCACCAGGATGGATCTTGGTGGTTGCAATGGTGGCACTTGGTTCCACGTCAATGATCTATCTTCCCCTTTTTTTTTCTGACTTAGATTCAGAACCCACATCTAATTCAGAGGCTTTCACTTCGGCCACCAGCAACTGCTTTGAGTGGCAGTCTGTAGTGCTATGCCAAGGGCTCTTATGGAAGTAACACCACTTCCCGATATCTTTCTTTGTCTTTCCGGTGCCCTTATTTTCTTGCAGCTTTGACTGGTTGTCCTGATATTATCCATCATTTCTCTATCCTTTATTCTATGGGTTGGGGCCGCACTTTCCTGGCTTTTTCTATGATGGGTTCCCAGGCCCAAATTGCCTTGTCTTTTGTTTCATCTTCTGCTCGATTTTGATGACATATCGGTAGGTCGCACCCAAGGACGAGATGTCCAGAAATTCCATTTTGGTCTGGATTTATCTATGTAGATCATCGCGACACTTGAGCACTAGATATCTCTCTGAATCTTTAATACCCAACTTGGTGCATAAGGTATGGAAGATATTTGTGAACTCTGGCACTGCTTGGTCTCTTTCTTGGTGTAGTTTGGTCCATTTGGTATACAAGTCGTCATAACTTCAAATAGGGTAGTATTGTTCCTTAATGGCATCCCTGAAGGATTCCCAGGTGGCCTTGATTGTAAATAATGAGGGTACCCTATTTCCTTCTCACAGAAAGTTTCCCACCAATCTTTGACATGGGGAACGACTTTGAGGAGTGCAAAAGTAATATTTTCTCTATTCAAAAAGTTATGGACAAAAAAATACCCTTATAGTAGATTCAACCACTTGTCTACAACATCTAGGTCTATCTAACATTCAAATATAGGAATACCGAAGTTGATTTGTACCTTGAAAGGGGCGATGCCTCTGCTCGAGGAAGATGCATTGTCTGTTGGTAGCCGCCGAAGGATTTGCAAAAAACTATCCATCATCTCGTTCCTCTATTGTGTGAGGGCTTCCTCAAGAAACATTTTGAAAGGATCTCGTGTTCCATCATCTTTATTTTCTCCTTCTATGAGAGGTCGCTTGGGGGTGCGAGAGATTTTTTCCTCAAGATAAACAAGCTCGAGACCCAATTCTTTGTACCCTGACCTCATTGGGGACATGCATTAAAATGAAAAGGAGCAGACCGCTCTGATACCACTAAGACATATTTTATGAGAAGAACGAAATGAATACATATTATTAAAATATTCTTAACACAAAATAACAGAGATACAGTAAAACTGGTTTTCTATTCAACAAGGAAATAAGATGAAACTGTAGAATGTAGCGGAAAACAAGCTTGTTGGAATGGTGGTGGCTTATCTTTGAGAATAGATGTGACGACTACGCTCATTCATAAGAAGATCGTTACAATGAGGATTTGAAGGCCTTTAACAATAAACAGGAATTTCAAATACCCTAGATATAAAAAAACCTAACCCTAGGAGATGAAGCACCAAAAGTCACGTGGGCCCCGTTTGGGTAAGTTAGTACATCAACTTCCCGGGGTCATAACTTTTTCATACGATCTATGTTTTAAGCGCACGATAGCTCATTGGAAAGGTCTAACCGAGAAGAAAAAATTTCGAATGGACCAGGGCAATGCCTTTGGCAGTCCCCTGGGCCCCAAATCCCCAAAAAACATCGTTTAGGGCCTCAAAATGGCCTCAAAAATTTGGAACCCAAAAAACTGTCGAAAAAATGCCAAGGTGGAAAACTGTTTTTCGAGATAGTGGAATAGGTGGGTGGCCACCGATATCCACATAGATCAATAATCGATGGTCACAATTGACTATTGATCTTGATCCAATGGTCATGATTTCTCCTCACCTAGAAGGTTTGATCTTCATTCTTTGACCTGCATATGAACATAATTCAACTATGTTCTTCCTTGATTTCACTCTGATTCAACTTGCCATTAACTATCGATTGTTACTTGGCCTCGATCTATTCTTCAATTGACTCAATGATCATTGGGCATGGAATCACAACATTCCTCCCTTCATCAACAATAATGGTTAGTCTCCCTTGCTTATGGCATCAATGACATCCAAGGATTTCTTCATTTGACATCAATCACAACATAATTTCCAACAAACTCAATTTGTAACTCTTGAGAAGGGGCTACTTATTTAGGATTGTGGTAAAATGTTGATTAAAATCCTTGACCTATTCTTTAGGCCCCATGGTAGTAGAAAATAAATCATCTAGTAATGCCCCAGTAGTGGTCCAATTTTGGATATTGGTCCAATTTGTTATAGAGCCAACGGGGAGATCAAAATACCAAGTGGAGGATGAGGTTTCAAAAGTATAAGGAAAAATTCAATAGACCAAGTCCTCATGTTGTACATTTATTAACCGAATGGCAATAATACACTTATTAATGTGATCTTCAGGAGATATGGATGTTTCAGGGTCATATTTAGGAAGTAATTTCTCCATATGTTTGGGTAAATGGTGTAGTGGACCAGGTAATTCCAAGGCATCCTTGGCCAACCATGGTTGGTTATTATTTTAATTATTTTCTACCATGTTTTATGGTTTGTAGTCTAAATCTTCTGATTCTAGATCAGATTCTTCTTCTTCAGGTTTGAAGTACTCCTGGTTGTCATATCAATTTATTGAAGGAGTAATTATAGGTGTATTTGGAATTAAGTCAAAGGGTTCTATTTCATGTAAGGAAAAATCCACTATATCTTCAACCGTTTTTACTAAGGTATGTTCATATGTGGACATAACTAGTCTTACATTTCTTTTTCTTCGAGTAAGTAATGGGGTTGTGGGTAGTGTCCCTATTTGTCTGGCATATTCTCTAGTTATTCTTATGAAAATATTGATTTCCTCATGAGATACTGTGTATGGTATTTTAAGATGGTATCCATAACTTTCCTTTGCCAGAGGTGAAGTATTGTTAAGGGAAATATCTTTTGACTTTGTATTTTCTCTATGTGGGTTGTTTGTAGGATTTCCATGCATTAGGCCTTCCTTCAAGTGTCAATTTTGTTGAGGGGGATGGATCCCCTTTTTATCAATAGGAGGGACAAAACCAAAGGATGAGGCCCAATTAGACTCCTGCGTGTTTGGTGTATAATAATCCTTTGGTTTGATGGTCCAAAAATCATTCGATGGGATTTAAGAGTTGTTTAAATTTAATTCCTTTGTTTCTTTTGAATTTTTTCCGTGTTATGTTTTCTTATTGTATAAAGGGAAATATCAGGTATATTTGAGGGAATCTTCCCTAAGGGTAACATTCAAGGACACAAAAAAAAATATGTTGGGTTCTTTTAAGAAATAACTCTAGTAACAAACCATTATTAAAAGGGGAAACATGAAACAAATAATAAAACAATTCCTTTCTTTTTAAGGTAACTCTTAAAGAGTGGGCTCAAAGGGAAAAAATTACATGGATCAGGGAAACCCTAGCACTCTGTAACACTTCCTCTACAACCTGCTGCATGTCCGGAATAACCTGTTGTTGAACCTGTCGCCTGCAACATGCTGGTACAGACAGAATCCAGGGATTGAATAGACATAATGAGTCTGGAAGGAGAGGGGGGGGGGGGAATCCCCCTCGTACAATAATGTAACCGCCAATGATAGGCCGGGAACAAGAGCCAAGTGTCCTACCATTGAACCATATCCACGGGTACGTGACCACCTCCTCTCAAGAGAATAAGGGATCAAAAAAGAAATGGATGTGGAACCAAGCACGTGCCATCCAAAGGCATGTCGTGGATTGGAGCCTGACAAATGCATTCTGCAGTCAGAAAAACCTCCCAGATATCTCATAAGCTCAACAAGGGTGGGAGAACACACATAGTTCATGCAAGAGCACGCCCTCATCGACAAGTTCTTAGGGCTTTGGACATCTAAGCGTGACCTAATACGATGGATTAAAGACTAGTGGAACCCCAAAGGAGACTATGAGGTACATCTCGGCTCCAAAGGATTCTTCACGATCATCCTCTACAACCTCTAAGACAAAGACAAAATCTTTGATAATAGGCCATACTTCTACAACTTGGCTGGGTTATTTCTGTACTTCTGGACTGACTGCTTTAGCCCAGAAAAGGAAGACTTCACAATGGATCCAGTGTGGATCAGACTATACTCCTTGCCTCAAGCGTTTTGGCTGGAAGAAGTCCTTATGGGAATAGGGAACATAGTGGGGTGATATTTCAATTCTTCGGATGCTACAAAGCAAAGAAAATACACCTCCTATGCCCGAATATGTGTATACATGGACATCTGAAAAGATATACCTGGATCCGTTACTCTGGAATATCAAGATGAGGACTGGCACCAAACAATCAACTATGAACACATCCCCTTTCAATGTAGGAAATTCCATGAGCATGGTCACCTCTTTCGAGATTACCCCCTGAATGCCTAAGGGCCCAAGGCCAAATAAAATAAAAATAAAGTTGGCTTCACCACAGTTACAGGCAGTAAAAAGAACCCCCCAAGGAGCCAGAATCCAGACCCCGCCCCCAAGTTTCCAACAAAAAACTCCTATGAAGTTCTGAACCAGTTGTTGGAAGATGAAGAGATCTAAGATCCGCACAAATAAAAAAACCCAGAGAAAGGGAAGAGCCAAGAAATGCACACCTCTACACAAAATAAATAGGTGAACCCAGAAGATAAAGGGGGGGTAAATGGGGACATCCAGATGAAACTGGATGAAGAAGATATAGCGGGCATCGATCTTGAAAAACTTGAGGAAGCCCTCAATCCAAAGGATCTGCACGCCCTCCCTATAGAGAAAATCCACAAGGTCCACAAAGTATTTTTAGAATACACAATGAGATCCACTACATGGTTAGTTATAGCCACGGATCCAAGCTCAGACTCAAAGAGAACGCCAAGGGAAATAAAAAGAAGGGGACGCAAATCTGCCCAATAACTTATCAAAGAGGCATGGAATCTCATGCTCAACTCTGGGCAGATCCAAAGGCTCTCGGAGGGATACCTCCACCCACCTCCAGAATCATTATGATGAAGATCATCACCTAGAACATCAGGGGACTCAACAACAGATCCAAACAAAGGATCCTCTAAGACTGTATTCATGTATAAAATCTATATGTCTTCCTACTATAGGAGACAAAATGCATCAGAGTAGAATCATAAACCATATTCCACCATAGTTGGCGTGGGTGTGATTTCATACATTCCGACTTCGCAGGCGCATCTGGGGGATTAGGAATTTTATGGAACCCCAACACTGTCACACTGAATAGACCTTTCTCCACCATAGGCACGCTCATGGCACACTTCACGGTCACAGGGTTGACCCAGGATGGAGCCATCACAAATGTCTATGGACCACAGAGCCAACAGGACAAAGAAAGCTTCATGAAACAAATCACTCACATAAAAACTCTGTTGAGCATGCCCAACTGGATACTGAGGGGAGAATTCAACATGATCCTGACACTGGAAGAGAAAACGGGAGGAAATAAAAGGCTGGAGCAAGACAGTGGTAAGTTCAAAGAACTTATTGACCAGCTAAATATAGTAGATATTGAAACTTGTAATGGCACTTTCACCTGGTCTAATCGCAGAACTGGACATCAGCAAGTGGCATGTCGTCTTGACTGCTTCCTTGTAGCGGAAGAACTATTAGAGAAGGATCCTACCATGGAAAGCCTCATTCTCCCAAAGGCAGACTCGAACCACTGGCCTATTTCCTTTTGTCTGGACATAGGGGAAACACAAAAATACAAATCATTCTGGTTTGAGAAATTTTGGCTACCACACCCTGACTTCCATTAGCTAGAAAAGTCTTGGTGGGCCCAGGCATAGATAGAGCATGGAACCTGCATGTGCAAATTCCAACAGTGCCTCAAAAAATTCAAGCACTGTCTGAAGCTTTGGAATAAAAACACCTTCAGAAACAAATTCCAGCACATGCAGGAAATAAAAAATAGACTGGCAGCGCTGCAACAAACCTTCATCTCAGGAACCAAAACCACATACCTAATTAAAGAAGAAGAGGAGCTTCAAGTGGAGTTAGAGGAAAGGAAAAAGTAAGAAGAAATTTTGTGGTGCCAGAAATCCAGAGTCCAATGGCTTAAAGAGGGAGAAAGGAACACAAAGTTCTTCCACAAATCCATGGTGCACTGCCATTACATCAACCAGATAACTCAACTGGAGGATTCCCAAGGAAACCCAGTCAGAGAACACGCCCAAATTGCAGAATAACTAAACACCTACTATAAGGAGCTTCTCACGAAAACCAACGAGGACAGGAAGGAAGAAATCTGGAGGATAACCAAACATATACCCTCCCTAGTGACTCTGGAATAGAATGAAGCCCTAATGAGGCTCATCACACAAGAAGAAGTGGACCAGGAAGTCAAAGGAATTACCTCAGGAAAAGCACCTGGCCCAAATGGCTTCACCACTGACTTCTTCCATCTTTGATGGGAATTAATCAAGGAAGAGGTCTGGTAGGTCGTAGAGGAATCTAGAACCTCAGGCCAAGTCCTATCCTCCCTCAATGCCACCTTTCTCACTCTCATCCCGAAAGAGGAGAGAGTCACTCACCCCAAGCAATACAGACCAATTTCGCTCTACAATGTCATCTACAAAATCATCACAAAGGTGATAACTACTCGTTTCAAGACGATCCTGCCTTTCGTCATTTCCAAGGAACAAGCAAGATATGTGGAAGGGAGACAAATCATGGACAACGTCATCCTCACTCACAAGGTGATCCATTCACTAAAGACGACCAAAATCTGAGGTATGCTCGTCAAACTTGACCTTTCAAAATATTTTGAAAAAGTCAGCTAGCAGTACCTTTGCTCCATGCTAGAATCTTTTGGTTTTGACAGATAGTGGGTAAAATGGATCTTAAATCTCACCTCTTCAGCCTTATTTTCCATTCTAGTCAATGGTGTTCCTTCCCAACCCTTCTCTCCTTCCAGGGGCATCAGGAAAGGAGACCCCTTTTCGCCTTTTCTCTTCGTCCTCATGGAAGAAGGACTAGGACAATACATCAAGGTGGTGGTTCTGGAAGGATCCCTTAAAGGCCTTCCCTTACATAACATCCAACCATCACCCTCGCATAGTTAGTTTGTTGATGAAACCCTTCTCATGAACACCCCCATAGAAAGAGAAGCCAACAATCTCACTTCCGTTCTCTCTGATTTTGTGGAAGAATCTGGTATGACCCTCAATCTCGACAAATCCAAACTCTACTTCTTCAACACCTTGATAGCGGTCCAAAATCATATTTCCTGACTCCTCATCATACCTCAGAGCTCCCTTCTGTACAACTACCTCGGTATCCCCCTCATAGGAGCACCGATGCACTCCATCTCCTAGGATAGTATGATTCTCTCCATCTCTAATAGGCTCAATAACTGGACCTTCAGACCTCTCAACATCGTGGCTAGATTGGTGCTTCTCAAGTCAATCCTGCAAGCCCTTCCCACCTACCTCTTCATTTCCTTGGAAGAACCTAAGTTGGTCATTAGAGACATAAAAAAACTCCAATGTAGCTTCTTATGGCATGGACATCAACCTAACAAGAAGTGGGCTCTGGTTGGCTGGGACAAGCTCTGCAAGCCCAAATCTCTAGGAGGACTGGGACTCCATGACCTAGGAAATATCAATCAAGTTATGGGTGCCAAAATGTGGTGGAGATTGCTAAAGCATCCCACAGAGTTATGGGCACAAATCTGGAACACAAAATATGCCCCAAACACCCAGGCAGACCAACTAATCATATACAATGATCAAATCCAGGGTTCTAACATCTGGAATACAGCCTGACAAAACATACCATTAGTTTAGAAGCATGTTTTATGGGAGATCAAAAACGGGGAAAGTGCACTCTTCTGGTAGGATTCATGGCCAAAACAAGAGATTCTAAGAGACCTAGTAGAGCTCAACCCTCTCAAGCAGGCACTACACCCAGACACCTTTCGACGGGTGAAAGATATATGAAGAACCTTTGAAAGGAACCTTCCCTGGCGACAGTGGAAAATAGAAACCCTAGAGATACATCTCTTAGGGGACACAGATCTACAAGCCTCACAAGCTTGCACAAGCCATAGGAAAATACCCACTCTGGAAGGTCTGAACATTCTCATATGGCTCCACCATAAGCAATTTCCGAGTCAAAGAGGCCTACTACCTGCAAGGGAACTACCAGAATCATGACAAGGAGAGTATCTGGGGAAAGATCTGGAGCTCCGCACTTTGGCCCAAAGTGTCCACCTTTTTGTGGGTCACATTTCAAAACCGTGTTCTCACTTGAGATAACATAAAAAAAGGGCCTTCATAGGCCCCTCAATCTACTTATGCCAACAACAAGAGGAGATGATGGAAAACCTTTTCAACAGGTGTCACTATAGCCAGTGGATTTGGGACCGAGGATCTCAATCAATGCACTAATCAACCTGAAACAAAAAAAACATCAGATATACCTTAGAAAACTAGGACTCACTCTCCTTCCAAAACCCTATTCTTGCTCGTATCTAGAAAATCCTCTTGAGCTTCACTCTCTGGCAAATTTGGAAAGAAAGAAATACAAGAATATTTCACTCAAAGGCTTCCCCACCTGTCCTAACTTGGGAAAGAATAGCTACGCTAATCCAAGAAAAAATCAAAAGAAAACCTTGGACACCAGAGGACCTGAATTGTAGTCTAGAGGAGCGATGCATTTTCCAAAATTGGCAACTCATTTTGAATGATCACCCCACTATAACTTTGACTAGTCACCAACCTAGAAGCCCGACCACTTGGACCCCTCCTCCAACTAGTTTTATAAAGTTGAATTTCGATGGAGCCTCAAAAGGGAATCTAGAACATCTCCTCTTTATTGTACCTGATAGTTGGCAGCCTCCAAGCTGCCTCCTAGGGGAGACCACAATGGACACCGTTGGGGTGCAGGAAGACCGCAATAGCAAGGAAGACTAGACAGAGGAGTTTCCCACCTGCTACATTGAAGAGGATATTTCGGAGGCGCTATACTTGTAGGAGGCCACACGTGCAAACAAACACTTCTCAGTCATTGACAACGATAGTGCTAAGGGGGAACAGGCAGGGTCACAGGGTATGGAAGCGACCATGGAGCAACAGAGAGGGAAGGGGACAGGCGAGGCCAAGGACACCAGAACGGGTGGTGAGTCGAAGGAGGGTGGAAAGTTGTGGGAGGGTGGCATGGCCCCCATGCCACATCCCATATCCACCATGTAGGAATAGTGGTGTGTCCAACCACCATTCTTCCACCTAGAGCACCTGGATTTGATGTTCGACTTGAGGATCTAGGTGGAAGACCAATTCCATTGTGCCATCCTCATCAACCAATGCATTGATATGTTATATGATGATTACTCCAACGTGCTAGCAGGGCATAGATGCCTGACATGTGCACAATCTTTCATGTTGCCAGCTCGAGCGGGAATGCAGGAAGAAGATGCTGACATGGCCACCTCAAAGGCCACCAGATCACTATTTTCGATCATGTTTCTGGTTATAATTATAGTTTTGGCTAGAGCTATGGCTCTGGAACTGTTCGGGTTTAAACATGTTTTATTTTCAAGATCTCTGTTTCATTTTTAGACTATGGAATTCCATTTGCCTTGGTTTCCTACAGGCAGGACATATGGTTTCCTATTTTTTGACATGGACAACATAGGCTGCCAGTTGTTCTGGTTTCCGTTAATCCAGTGGGACAACTGGAAGACCAAGCTCATATGTATATTTTGGCATCTAATACAATAGGATCTACCTCTCTTTTTTACTTAAAAAAAAAGGTAACTCTTAAATAAATAAGAACATAGAATAAGATAGAAACTAATTTAGATTATTTCAAGAAATTATCCTATGAAATATTTAGTTACAAACTATCCTCAAAAAACATATAATTTTTCAACCTTTATTCTATCAATAATCGTAAATTTAATTCTATAATTATTGAAGTTTTGAATAAGATATGAAGACTTTCTTGTAAATAAAATCAAAGAATATATGTACTGATACCTAGAAATTTACACAATTAAAAAATACATCTTGATGAAATCAAAACTCTTATTGTACATATTAGACATAATAATCTATTATAGAATAATCCATGATCCAATCAATGCACACAATGGTTTAGTATAACTTCTTGGCCCCTTAGGATCTTCTGTATTAATCTCAAAATAATTCTCAATTACAAAAATCCAAAATTTATCATTACTAAAGGTCCATTCTAAAAGGTCGACCCATTTATTTATACCTACTAGGGATGCAAAAATTAGTAAACTAAAAAATATAAAATGTCTAAAAAAATTAGAGTCAATATGACTTAGGTGATCATGGATATTTGGGACTCGCATGCTTGTCCAAGTAGTCTAATCACTAAGAGAAACATTCAACACATTTGTCACAGTACAGAAACTTGTGTTGACCAATAAACATGCTCAATGCATGCTTACTATTCCTGAAATGAGCCATGTATTTTTCCATCCTCTTAGTTAATTGGCCCATTCGATGAACCATCTTGATTTTCTCAACCACATATTTATGTATGTGTCCCTTGTCAACTGCCAAAATTTTCTTTGCCTCTTGCTTATATTCGTTGCCGCTTATTTTCAATCCGGACAACACCTCTTGTATCATCTGAAACATCAATGGGGGCTCAAATGATGGTAATTTTATGTCAACCATTGTTTGATTAATTTTCTTCCAGGCCTAATTACACGTGTCCCATTCCTCTTCCACTTTATCTTTCCGCTCATCCACAACGTTGGCCTAGTATTGAGTGGAAGAGTGTTGTAGAATTTTTAATACAAATTATGTATTTCCTGGATTCTCCCGATATAACAATTATATGCCACTGTTAAATACATAATCGCTTCTACAAATATTCTTTCGGAATTTAAAACACGATCGCCAATTGCAATATCAAGAAGAAAGATCAATCACACATAACATAGATGTTTTACCAGGAAAGCATAAAGATAAAAATCCCACTATCATATATTATGTATATATCATGGATCATGAAACAATCTCATACAAAACTCTAATCCAAGATCTCTCAGTACAATATACAATCGTCTCACACTGTCATACAAAAATTGACAAATTCATGTTCCAATTTACTGCCTCCAGATAGCTTGCCTCCTCTGCGCAATCCCTGTTGATAGAAAACCCTGCAATGAATCAAATTTGTCTTTCCTAGGCTGCGCATTCCTCATGGGAACATCCATTGTGTGTGTGGTTGCATGAGTGCACTCACTAATTTCAAAACTGATAGTCAAACTGTCCCTTTCACCTGTTATCTCAACTGGGTCTCCACAGGATCTGACATGCATGTAGTTAACAGTGGTAAATATTTGGTTGCATGTGATACCACTGATTGTGAATTAATTAATAATTAATTCACTGATCTCTCACTAGTGTAAGTTAAGTTAAAACTAGTACAATTGAGCTTAAGTCACTTAACTGAGTTAAACTACTTTACAACTCACATAACTAAACATATAACTCTGTTAAAACTTCGAATCACTCAGTTACAACTAATTCGACTTGCATGTCCCACCAATCAACCTTTGAACTTGAATATCCTAGAGCTAACTGATTTTCCACTTCAGTTAACTATTTCCAAGTGCTCATTGAGAATAGATTAATATTTATTGTCCAACTATTATTAAGGGATAATAATAGTCAACATACATCTATAAATATAATTCGCTCACCATCTATAAATAGACATCATCTATAAATAGAATTTGTTCATCATCTAAAAATAGACTTCCACCTAAAAATAGCCCGAGGCTCCATCCTAGTGTAGGTGCATAATTTTGACTAGGATCTTCTTGTTGAATCTCAACACTCCCTCTCAACAAGAAAGGGATTATCCTTCACCCTGATCCTGTCTCTATGGTATTCGAATTTGGTCTTGGTGAGTGCCTTCGTCAGAATGTCTGCATCCTGATATTCCATAGGAATGTACTGAAACAACATGATCTTATGTTGCACACAATATCTGATATGATGATACTAGATATTATATTCATAGATCTATCATGAAACACATGATTAATCGAGAGTTTAATGCAACTTTGATTATCACAATGAATCATTGTCGGATCTAAATTAGAACCAAACAAACCAACCCAGATATTTCTCATCTAGATAGCCTCAAATGAAGATTGAATCACTGCCATGTATTCCACTTTTTCTAAACTAAGTGCCACAGATCTCTGATTCCTGTTGTACCAAGAAACATCTGTAGATCCGATACTAAAGATCCCCCCTAATGTGCTCTTTCTATCTGTTGGGCTACCCGCCCAATCTGCATCCATGAAGCCATGCAAATTCACCTCATCCATTTGTCTGTACCATAAGACATACTTAGATGTTCCCCTTAGGTATCTCAAGACATGCTTTCCCACCTTCCAAAAGAGTTTGGTAGGCTTAACCATCGCTTGACTCAGCTAGTTAACCGCATAGAAAATGTCCAGTCTTGTGTTCACTAGATACATTAGCGAACCCACTAACTGTCAATAGACAGTAGCATCCACTACCTCTCCAGAAGTAGCATCCTCTTTCCTCCAGTTTCCTGGAAGAGGAGTATCCATGGGTTTGTATCCCTCCATGTGAAACTTACCCAGTATCTCCCTTGCATACTTTCCTTGAGACACAAAAATTTCACCATCTCGCAGCCATATTTCCAATCCAAGGAAATAATGAATGAGGCCCATATCGTTCATCTTGAAATCATTTGCAAGGTCCTCCTTGCATGATTGTATCAACTGCTCATCACCTGTCAATATTAAATCATCAACATAAAGAACAATAATTAAAATCTTACCCTCCACCACAATTTGGTTTAGGTTTGTATCTGCTTCACTTTTGGTGAAGCCCAATTCGGTGAAATAATTGTCTATTTGAGTGTACCAAGTACGAGGTGCTTGCTTCAATCCTGCATGAGTGGCTTCCTCAACTCCAGGAACCTCCTCATGTGGCTGATCCACATCTTGAGACTTATCTTTGGGAACCAACAGTTCCTCCTCTTCATGCAAGTCTAGCTCCCTCTCAAGCGACAACCGCATGGCTTTCCCCTCGTCAAATTTTATATCTCGTCGCATAACAATCATCTCACTGTTAGAAAAATACACACGATAATTATGGTGTGTTTCTGTGTACCCCAAAAATATCCCAATTTCAGCAGTCGGCTCCAGCTTCTTCCCGACGTTCTTGGCAACATGCACATGAACAAATGAGCCAAAAATCTTAAAGTGACAAACATCCATTTTCTTACCAATGAAATCTTCTTTAGGTGTACTCATGCCAAGTACTCTATGAGGAAAATGGTTTTGCACATAAACCATAGTGTACTCATGCCAAGTACTCTATGAGGAAAATGGTTTTGCACATAAACCACAGTGTTGCATGCTTCCTCCCACAAATGCATTGATAGGCCATGATCATGCAACATTTCTCATGTTGCACCTAGGATCATTCTGTTCTTCCTCTTTGCGACTCCATTTTGTTGTGGGTTATGAAGCGCTATGAGTTCTCTTCGAATTCCTTCTTTGCTATAGAAGTCTTTGAATTTGTTAGAGATGTATTCTCCACCATTATCACTCCTCAGAGCCTTCACTTTCTTCCCTAACTCTTTCTCCACCAATGCTTTAAACTCATAGAAATTTGAGAATCTTTGATCCTTCTTCTGCATGAAGAATATCCAACATTTACGAGAAAATTCATCAACAAAAATAACATAATATTTATGTTTTGTTGTTGAAGCAACCGATAATGGTCCACACACGTCTGTGTGAATTATCTCTAGGATCATCGAAGCATGGTTCCCCTTTTCATGAAAGGTGGACTTTACATACTTCCCCATGGTGCAACCCTTTCATTGATCTAACTGAGAAAGCGTTCCCATTGGAATTCCAGTAGATATTTGTTGCATAATCTTCAAGGCTCCATGATGAATATGGCCCAATCGCCTATGCCATAATTCGCCCTCATCTCATCTCACCACGTTTTTTACCTTGCCCATCATGTAAGCGCAGTCATCTACCTCCAGCTTGTAAATATTATTAACTCGAATCCCTATCTTCTTGACTTGACCTGTTGTTTTATGTCGCAGAAAAGTTTTTCCATCGTTGAAAATAACGTCATAGCCTTTGTCCTCCAACATTGCGACTGAGACCAAGTTTTTCTTCAAACCTGGAACATGCATAACATCTTTCAATTGAAAGTGTTTACCTGACTCCCTTTGAAAGGTAATGGTACCAATGCCAGTCGCACTGTATCATCCATCGTCGCCCATCTCTATATTCATTTTGAGATCTTTCTCCTCCAAGTCACTGAAAAGCTCCTTATCTCCCGTCATGTGGAAGGAAGCGCCACTATCCAAATAGCACACCGATCCCATTGCACTTGACGCCATGCATGCAATCAAGGAGAAGTCAAGTTCAAATTGTGAGGTAAGGGCCTCAACAACTACATCTCCATCAACCTTCTTGTTCTTCTTCTTCTGCGGACAGTTAGTAGCGAGATGCCCATGTTCGTGACAGTAAAAACACTTCACTTTGGACAAGTCCAACTTCTTGCCTTTAGACTCAGATTCTGAATGGAATTTCATCCCCTTCCCTTTCCTTTCCTTGGCATCTAAAGCACAATCCTCTTCATCATCATTCTTTGATGAAGATCAATCTTTGGTGTGCCGCCTAAACTCCTCCTGCACTAGATCTGACCATAGTCATTCCCAATCTGACAATTTTTCCCTTCCATTGACAGAGTCTTGATAACTGTGCCAACTCTTGGGAAGTCCTAGGAGATCCAACCTCACCAAATCATCATTAGGGACTGTTATTCCCACACTCCCCAGCTCATCTCGACATTGGACAAACTTCATGAGATATTTTGGAATGGATTCGCCCTTCTCCATCTTGATCTTCCTGAGTTTATCTTTGAGCGCCAATTTCCTATGGTCACTGTTACTTTGGAATAGATCCATCAAAGTATTCCACATTGCATATGGTGTGACTTTCCCATGGAGGCTTGAGACAATGTGTTCTCGTACTCCCTCCAACATGATCCTCCCTGACTTTGCCACTTTATTTTTCCATGCATCAATATTTGCAGCGTCTGCAGCATCTGGCTTAGGAACATCTTTGTCAATGAATTCCTTCAAGCCATTGTCTTTGAGTACTCCCTCCATCCTGTCCTTCCAAGCAATGTAGTTTGATATTCTCTTGAGTTCATACTCTAACCTCAAGCCATTGAAAGCCATTTCAATCTTGAATCAGCTGTAGCACCAAGAAAGTCTTTCTGTAAATTCGAATTCTATCAAATCACAAACTCAGCTTCTGTAATTTCCTGCGCTCTGATACCATTTAGAAATTTTAATACAAATTATGTATTGCCTGGATTCTCCTGATCTAACAATTATATGCCACTGTTAAATACATAATCACTTCAACAAATATTCTTATAGAATTTAAAACACGATCGCCAATTGCAATATCAAGAAGAAAGATCAATCACACATAACACAAATGTTTTAACGGGAAAGCATAAAGCTAAAAAACCCACTATCATATATTATGTATATATCATGGATCATGAAACAATCTCATACAAAACTCTAATCCAAGATATCTCAGTACAATATACAATCGTCTGACATTGTCATACAAAAATTGACAAATTCATGTATCAATTTACTGCCTCCAGACAACCTGCCTCCTCTGTGCAATCCCTGCTGATGGAAATCCCTGCAATGAATCGAATCCCTCTTGCCTAGGCTGCGCATTCCTCATGGACACATCCATTGTGTGTGGTTGCATGAGTGCACTCACTAATGTCACAACTGATAGTCAAACTGTCCCTTTCACCTGTTATCTCAACTGGGTCTCCACTGGATCTGACATGCTTGTAGTTAACAGTCGTAAATCTTCAGTTGGATGTGAGACCACTGATTGTGAATTAATTAAGAATTAATTCACTGATCTCTCACTAATGTAATTTCAGTTACAACTGGTACAACTGAGCTTAACTCACTTAACTGAGTTAAACTACTTTACAACTCACATAACTACACATATAACTCTGTTACAATTTTGAATCACTCAGTTACAACTAATTCGACTTGCATGTCCCACCAATCAACCTTTGAACTCGAATTTCCTATAGCTAATTGATTTTCCACTTCAGTTAACTATTTCCAAGTGCTCATTGAGAATAGATTAATATTTATTGTCCAACTATTATTAAGGGATAATAATAGTCGACATACATCTATAAATTGAATTCCCTCACCATATATAAATAGACATCATCTATAAATGGAATTTGCTCATCATCTAAAAATAGACTTCCACCTAAAAATATCTTGAGGCTCCATCCTAGTGTAGGTGCATAATTTTGACTAGGATCTTCTTGTTGAATCTCAACAAGTGCATCTTGGCAAGGTTTTATTTGGAAAGGATCTTGAATTCATGATCGTCATTGTCTTTCTCCTTCTACACCTCTATGAGGAATTTTACTAGGTCTAGTGATCTTGAACCCTTTTCATGCCATCTGAGTATTTCCCTATTTGTAATCCTTAGTAGCAAGGGTTCTTTCTGGAGTCCCACTACTTTCCTTAAAATGTCATCTTGAATATTGAAGCATTTTTTATTCTCCTCCATGAGGTATTTTCTCAAATTGGTATCTCCTCCATCCTCCTCATAATATTGAACCTGGTGCTTGAGAGACATTACCTCATGTCTAACTTGATCCAACTCCCTTTCCTCAACTACATCTTGATCAAATGAAGCATGAGAGTTGGCAAGGCCCATTGAAAAAAATTCAATCATTATGTCTTTCTTAGTGTCCATGATGATTTCCTCTAAGGTGCTTAACAAACTATTATCCAATAGGCTCTTCCTCTTTCACTGGTTCCTCTTGACAATTGACCTCATTTTTCGATCAGAAGAGAAATATTCCATATTAGCTACTTCTTCAATGGGCCGAGGAATAGGTTGGTAACCCCATCACAACACATTTCTCATAATGCTAGGAGTATAAAAAATCCCAAAGATGGGTTCCTATCTCTCTTCTTTTGCTAGGAAATCCTTCCTTTCCATTTATCGTTGAGTGGAAAGCATTATATCATCTGTGTGGGTATTTTGTGTCCTCTCTATTGAAATATCATGATGATTCTTCTCAACTGAAGAAGTCAAGTATATTTATCATCCTTAGTTTCTTCCTTTTTTTACTCCTCAACTAATGGTCCTTAAGGTAATTTTTTAGCTAGTTTGTCCTTTTCTAAGGTTTTTTCTGGTGTAGTAGCCATATTTTCTTCATTCTACTCCTTTCCTTTTGTATCATCATCACCTGTATCCTTACCCTTTGTATCATCAACACTTCCTAAATTTTTACCCTCTTTAGTTTCTTGAGTCTACTGGGAACCTTGGACACTTGTAGCATATTATGGATTCTTAGGCAAAGGAACTTCTTCAATTGGTCCACCAGGTGGATTTATATCGTACTCATTATTTGACCCTATGGGATCCTCTACATGTGTTTGGGTGTCTTGGTTGGTGTTTTCATCCCTTGTTTCCATAACATTTTCTTCTTTTGAATCTAGACGAGGATTCTCACCCTTTTGCAATATTTCATTGACAATGGGGAGACCTATCTTGTCCATCTTCTCATCATCTTTTGTCAAATTAATTATCTTAGAAGGATTAGGAGGGTTTTCCTCCCTTTATTTCTCGCTCTCGAGACTCTCCTCCTTTTCTTTCTCTGCACTGGTCCTTTCCAATTCTTCTTTTTCTATTTTCTCTTCTTCAGATTTCCCTTTTTTTTTTCAACTTGATCCTCCTCAGTTTTCTTTTTTAGTTCTTCTAGGTCTTTATTAGTCTTTTCTTATTTCTCTCTCATTTTCTCCAAAAACT
>ML776880.1:1556237-1593434 GCA_009831015.1 Picea engelmannii
TTTATTTCTTAGTTCTTGTTGCTCTTTCTTTTGTTGTTCTTTTTCCCTGACAATTCCTTCTTGTTGTGCAAGCATATATTGTTGTTATTTTTCTGCCTTCAACCTTTCTTCTTCTTTCTTTTCTTTTTCAGTTTCTCTATTTGAGGCATCTCCTTGGTTTATTAGCTTTATTTTATCTTCTAATGACAGGGAAGCGAAAATAGTCACATTAGGATGATATTTCCTTTTCTCCACCTCCTTCCAATCCTTAACATTTTTTCTAAACAATTATTCCCACCACTTATCATGAGTGTATGGCCAACTAAGAAATAATTTCTATAAATGTTTAAGGACTAATAATTTAGTATCATGCTTCCCAAATATCCCAGTCATGAACTTGTATTCTAGTTGAATCTGTCCTTGTTTTGCATGCTTCGTATCCCTCACTGTATAATATCCTACTTGGAAACCATAAGGCATGAAGATTCTCTTTTTTTCCTTAACCAATGTGGCATATCGACATGTTAGGTGACAAAGATTTCTTATAGCCATGAAAAATGGATATGGAACAAGCTAAGGATTTCGACGACCTAGATCTATCTCACTCGTAATCGGATGGCAAGGATTCACTTTCCAGTGAAGGTTCATCGGAGTTGGAAATTAGTCATGGGATATTGAACATGGATAAGATATGAGTCGATGTCGATGGTCTATTGGTGATCAAGAGAAAGTGTTTGCGCGGAAAATATATACAAGTTTGACAATCCCGTTGATACCTAATGAGTTCATTGACGTAAGTGGAAAGGTGTGTGTACCTATCTGAAACATGCAACCAAAACCCTCAAACGTCGATGATCGATAGCGATATCCATAGTTTAATGACGTGTGTAGTGACATATAAGCTGACATGTAAAGTGGACATGGCATTCGACGTGGCATGGATGAAGTACGAAAGATGATGTGGTAGTTGGCATGGCAGTTGACATGGACGCTGACGTGGGATGTATAGAAAGTGATGTTGTAGGCGACATGGTGACGGACGTGGTAGGTGACACAATCCTTGAAATGATCCCTGCTTTTGTGGTAAGTTCCAACCGTCATGATCGAAAAGTTAGAAATGGAACTTTTTAATTCTCGGTCTATTAGCGATTGGCGAGGGACTTTATCCTACACACTAGGTCCATGTCATTTCGGCTGACGCCAATCGGTGATCGGACAAAAACATGACTCTTTAAAATTTGTTGCAGCTTACCCCCTACACCGACGATTTCATTGGTCACCAGTATTGTCTATGGCATACGACCACTAAATCGAGTGATAACAAAATTTCCCTTTCGAGGGAGCTTTTCTTGTCTGAACTTCTTTTGTACTCTTCGTCATGGGGGTTTAATGGCAAACCAACCCATCCTTGCCAAAATTATCTCTGTCATCCTTGTACTTAACTTTCAATTCCACCTCACTAATTCTCATGTTTCCGAGAGGTCGTATTTCTTCTCTTCGTGGCTTGGGGTACGGGTCCTCTACGTGGAGGTCCGTCCTACCATCCTCTAAGCCCGTCATTACAGATCTGGGCCATTTTTCCTCCTTAAACACTTCATGATGAGGGAGTTTCTCCCAAGTGTCTCGATTGGTGTCCTCCATAGCTTGCCTCCACGATGTCATGTCATCTCGGCATCTACGTTGGATATGATCTTCTATTCCACCTGTCAGTGGGTCCCCTCGATGCCAGATCTGAAACTGATCATTCATTGTGACACCTATGTTGGCTATGCAGTCGACCACCATGTTGGCCTTCCTTCTGATCGAGTTGGTAATTGTGGCCATTAGGGAAGTTACCATGGATCCCATAACTCAGAATCCATAGCTTAGGCACTAATTCTAAGATAGCCTCATTTCTTTGACCCCATTCATCAGATGTTGGGGACCTTTGATGTCTAGAAGGGAATCACCATCAATCTCCAGGGCTGAAAATCCTCTGTCAATCATTATTCTGATGTCTCTCCGAAGTCCCTCTAGCTCAGTTGTGTTGTTCAAAGTAATTGTCGGGTTGGTCGCAAAGAAAAGGAGGGGTTCTCCATTGTGGTTAATGAAGACCACGCCTGCCCCTATTGGGCCTAGGTTTCCTTTAGATGCATAATCTAAGTTTATCTTTATGAATCCTTTCTGAGGGGGTCTCCAGAAATCCTGAATCCAGGCTTTGTCTATCTTTTTCACCTAGGTTTTCTGATTGAGGCAAGGACCCAGATTCCAATTATTAAAGATGGTTTTTTTGGGAGCTTGAACCTGGAGGTATTGATCCATCCACTGGGATGATGTAATGGATTTTATCATATTTTTGTTGATAATCTCCCATAGTTGATTTTTGGTAAGGGCTTTTTCTTTGAAAATTCTTTGGTTCCTTTCTGTCCATACATTCCACATAAGGATACCTCAAAAGATTTCCCAAACTCTATTAATGAGGATATTATTAAAGGGATTATCTCTCCAAAGTTCTATAGTGGCTACAACATTATCTCTTTGCAGGTATGTTCTTTGAAAGTTGGTGGCTCGTTGGTTCCAGAAATGCATCGTGAAATTACATTTGCTCAAGAGATGATCTTGGGTCTCTTTAGACTCATAGCAAAGACTACACCTTGATGGCCCAGTGAACCCTTTTTTAAGATCCGATCCCAAGTTATGATTCTTCTATTAGCTACAAACCATAAAAAGGTTGAAATTTTGGGCCAAAGAGATTTGGACCATATTTTACTCCAAATGGTTCTGATGGGATGAAGGCCTGAGTCATGCATAATTTGGTAGGCTATTTTGACATTGAATTCTCCATTTCCTTGAAAACCCCATCGAATGATGTCTTCCCCTTCTCTTTTCTTGATATGTCTCTATTGAATAATTTTTTAGAGTGACTCCTTAGTCTCATCTTTCCAAAGAACTAGAAATTCTTATAGAGGTTTCCAAGATTGCAGGAGGATATTCTTAGAGGGAGGCAAGGTTTTCCAGAATTGGTGAAGCCTTGGCCAACCTACTCTTTCAAGGGTGGTTCTTAGGGTTAGAAAATTATCTTCAACCCCTAAAATGGGGAGTTGTTCCCATGCATCATCCCAAAAAAGGGCTGAAATTCCATTACAGACTTCCTAGAAAAATTCGGACTGAGCTAACCGTCAATTTTTCCAAGCGTTAATCTGGATCATCGAGCTTGACCAGATTCCATCTACTTGGATTAAGTTTTGGGGGAAAATAAGAGGAGTGTATTTAAACTTCCATAATTTGTCCCAGAGGGATAAAGGGGATTTGATCCAATGCCACCATAGTTTGGTGGCCAATGTGGAGCTAGTCAAAAGGGGGTCTTTGATTCTCATTCCCTCGTGATATTTGGGTCTGCATAGGGTACGCCAAGACACTAAGGGCCATTTAGAACATTTATAAGTCCCACCCTAGAGAAAATTTCTCTGGAGGGCCCTCATCTGATGAAGGATCTTCATCGGGGCCACTAGGATCAAGAAGCTATAGACAAGGAGGGCAGAGAGGACCAACTTTAAGAAGAGGACTCTAGTTGGAAGGGGTAGAGAGCGGTGAGTTAACTTCAGGGTTTTTCTTCCATTTTATCCAAGAGGAGCTCCTAAGAGGGGTTATGGATCACTTGAGAGAGAAGGGGATATCCTAAATATTTTGCAGGGAGGGGAGAGATTTGAAAGCCTAGCAAGATGGCTAAATGTCTTTGCACCCCGAGGGGTGTTGAAAAACAAAAGATGGGAATTTTCTTGGTTTATAACAATACTAGAGGTTGATTTGAAGAGGTCAAGAATTGAATTAAACCCATTCACTTATTTGACCATTTGGGAGCCCATCAGGGGATTGGTATCCCCAAACTAAAGATGTGACAAACACTCTTCCCCTTGTAAGAAGGGCATTCCTTTGATCAAGACTTCTCTCTTAGCTTGTGAAAGGCTATGCCCCAATCCTTTCACCAGGATCATATAGAGGAAAGGGGATAAGGGATCACCCTATATCAGCCCTCTCGATACATTAAAGGTTCGGGTTGGGGACCCATTTAATAAGATAGAGAATAAATTCGTTTTAACCAGATTGATGACCCAGGTTACCCATCCTTATTCAAAATCGAAAGGAAAGAGCATTTTTTTGAGGAAGTCGCAGTTCATCATATTGTAAGATTTGGACATGTACAAGTTCATCAACATACCCACTTTTTTGGATATTGGAGGGAGTGTATCGTTTAGTGAGCCACTATAATTCCATCAAGAATTTGTCTACCTTCATCAAATCCTCCCTATGATTGATAGATGATTAACGGGAGGATTGGTTTAATCCTAGTGGCTAGTAGTTTGGATATACATTTATAAATGACATTGCATAAAGAAATAGGACGATACTTATATGCATAACTTTCTCCTTTTATATTCAGGATCAAATTAAGGAAGGTAGCGTTGAAAGCTTGAAGAATGCCTTTGGAAGAGCGAGATTTGTCTACCACATCCCATATGTTGTTTCCTAGAGCCGACCAACCAACCTGGAAAAATTATGTCGTGAATCCATCCGGGCCTAGGGATTTCCCTACAACCATACTTTTCACAATCTCCTCCACTTCTTCAAGGGAGACCGGGCATAATAGAGTGAGTGATTTCTCTAGTTGGACCAGTCTTGGAATAGCTCTGGTAATTTTAGAGATTGCCGCTTCTCGGTTGACCTCAGGTTTCGAGAGGAGGTTCTAAAAATATTGAAGGAGTTCATTATCTATGTCCTCCTTCTTTACTTTGGTGCTTCCATCTAGTGCTTTGATTGCCACTATTCAGTGTATGTTCCACCTTTCAATTAAGGAGTTGTGAAAGAAACTAGTTTTTTTATCCCCTTTGTTTATCCATTGAATCCTCGATTTGTGTTTCCATAGGGTCTCTTCTTGATTCACTCTTTGGGATAATTCCTCCTTGATCTTGGCCTCTCTCTATGTGAATTCATTGGAGAAAATACTTTGAATACTATGCTATTGAATCTCCTCCATTTATTGTTCTAGTTTTTGTTTTCCTCAAAGATATTACCAAAAACTTCTTTATTCCATTTTCTTAAACATCTACGGACATGTTTCAACAATTGTTGAAACTGGAACATTTTGTTACCATGGAGGCATCTCGGTTCTGACCACCAAAGCTCTAGGTTTGTCATGAAATATGGGTGATCTATCCAAAAATTATCACATCTAAAAGGAGTGGGTCCTTGTCTCCATACAAGATCCCATTCCAAGGCTATAGGTCAATGCTCCGAACCTTGAAAGTGGAGTACCTCTACAGATAATCCATGTTTTTCTATGAAGGATTTCTCTAAAAGCAAGAATCCATCCAAACATACTATGATCCTTTGATCTTTTCCTCTCTTGTTGTTCCATGTATAGATACCATTCCTATAATGGACATCTACAAGGATGAGATTTTCAATGAGCTCTCCAAAGGGTTTGTGATCATGTTGAATTCCCTTCAAGAATCCACACTTGATTTATCATCGAGGCTCCTATAAGTTTTATCTCATCCATGAAAATCCTCTTCAAGTATGGTGTATTTGGGTCGTAAGCGTTAGTGATGTAGCCATCTTCCATGATCCTTTACACTTAAAATTAAGTGTAATAAGCCTAGAACTGGGCATGATGTCTTGCATTTCTAAGAGATATGGATTCTAGAGAGTGGAAATGTGTCCTGATGCTCCTTCTGTTGTTATCCATCTTGCGTCACATACTGGATAGATTCTTTGCATTATCTTTCTTATATTTTCTTTGTCACATTTTGTCTCTTGAAGGAGGATTATGTATGACTTCAACCTGGAAATTTTAGATTTAAGCAACCTTTGTTTGGAAGACCTATTCATTCCTCTAATATTCTAGGATGTGATTTTCATAATTAACTTCTGGGTTGAGGGGGGAAGTAGTTGTCTGGAAGACAAACCACTTATCTAGAATCTACCATCAGAGCACTGATGTCCTCTATTTTTTGGCGTTAGGGTTTCCAACCTCTTATTTTCTCTTCTCCTGAGAGATTCTTAGGGGATTTTAGAGGGTTGGTGTTGATCTCCATAACCCCTGAGGGAGGAGGTTCAGACTCAAAATTATTTTCCTTACCTTTCCTGTCCTCTAGGTATTTTTTAAGATTTCTTATCTGAACTATGGTGAGAGTTTTTATTTTTTTTGAACCATGGATATCCCTCAACCTTGGGATATCTAAATAAGTTTCCACTAATTCCATTGCTTGAGATGTGTCCATATCTTATTCCTTTGTCGACTCTTCTCCAGAATATAGGGTTTCCTTCATCTTCACTTCTATGTCTTTTGGGCCTATCTCTATTGGTTCTTCCTATGTTTTATGCCTATTGGTCTCATCCTCTTTAGATTCTATGGTTTCCTTTTTGGTTTTCTTAGTTTCCTTCGAATGTTCATTAGTTGAGCTTCTGCTCAGTTCTCCTTCCAAGATTTGGAAGATATTACTTGAGTTTTTATTTAGAGTTATTCCTAATTGTTTTGGATTTCTTCATCCTTCCTTTCGTTTGTTTGGGATCTTAGTAAATCCATATGGATCTATTTCTTCCTTACTTGGGGTCCCTTGGGGAGGGGAATTAAGGGGGAAATCCTTCAATAGGTGTCAATGGATGTGAAATTTCCTGCATCTAAAAGGAATATGTTTGTATTCTAGGGGTTGAGTCCATTCATCATCCTGATAAGATACTACAATATATTATGGTAGGGCTCCTTCTACATTCATGTAGACACATATTCTGGCATAGGAGATATACCTGGCTGACTTTGTTATTTCTGATATATTGACAAAGGATACCAGCATATTTCCAATGCCTTCGAGGGTCCCAGGTTCCCATAATTCTCTTGGGAGAGAGTACATCTTGATCCATACCGACGCCTCTGTGAAGTTTTTTTTCTATCGAGCAAACCTTTATGTCCAATATATCATGTTTAGACTTGCGGAGTTGAAGAAATAGGGCCCTTCCTCAAAGACCTTTTCTCTGTCATCCAAGTCCGAGAAGAATGTTGTGAAGAAGCCATTTGATCCTAATTCTAGGTCTATTCTTCCCTTCACTTTCCATCTTTCTTTAATCCATATCTGGAGGGATTTTTCTGAGGGACAGATCCCCATAAATTCCCCAATGCATGGTATTTCATCCTTTGAATGTAGTGCCTTATTCCATTCGAGGTTACCTTGTACTTTGGGTTCTCTGTAGATTTAGGTAAGCAACCATTCCTTAGCCACTTTTTCTTATTTTATCCTTTCTCTTCCTTGTCCAGTTCTGCCAGATTTTTTTGGCCTGTGTTGTTATGACCAATGTTTACTCCCCCCATTTCGACATCCTCACCCTTGCTTTCAGGCCTACTTTTGACTATGTCCTTAAATGACTTTTTCTCCTCCATCTTTCCCTCTGTCGACCCTTTTACCGAGTTCTTTCATGTCCTGGGATATGAAATCTCGTGGGACAATTCCTTCCTTACCAGAAGGTGACCTTCCCTCTCCCCTACTAGGGAGCTAATTTTCTTCTTCTTCTTCCTTTACCATAACCCTCGAAACCATAAGTTCGCCTTCATCCCTCTATGATTTAAAAAAAAATCCAATGTTATATTTGTACTTTCCTCTTAATATTGAGTATTTTGTATGTTATTTCAATTCTAGTTTTTAAATTTCAATCCTTAAATGATGATTTTTAATTGATTAATCCAATTTTAAATGAAATTGTTGGAAATTGAGAAGTTGGTTATAAGAATTTGAATTAGTGGGTTTTTTTTAAACAAATCCTTTAGCACTAATTTTGGATCATCCTATTACAACAAGGAAATAAATTGATAGAAGCATAAAATAAACTAAGTTTTGAAATCAAAAAAGTTTCAAGGAAACAACTTGAACATGAAGACTTAAAGGAATTCTCCCCAATGGAGTAGCCATTTCTATTTACGAGAAAATTACTTGTTGAGTGGTTTGACCTCACCAACAGTGCAGAGAAAGACAACAATCTAACCTTCTCAGATTCGTAAGATATGGTATCGAATGTATAAAGGAAAGAAGAGAAAATTACATGTGATCACGTTGCCTTTACCTTTGTGGACAATTTAGGTAGCAACTTTCGATAAAATCTCCTTTTCTACAACAGTTTCCCACAAGTTAAGAAAACAAAACATTTATCAAACCCAATTAAGCATAATAAGTGAACAGCATTGTCTTAAAGCACATGAATTCTAACTAATGTCAGGCTAATTAGTCGAATCCACAATTCATATATTCAAACAAGGATTAACAACACATGAATTCATAATGAATAGTGGAAGGCATGGTGGAGAAGAGAAGATAAATCTTCATATTGACAATTCACATTTAAACAACAAAATGTATAACTCACCTTTGTTGCCATCACCTTTGTCACCCAATTCTAGGTTCCTCCAACTAAGTCCCCTTATCAAACTCAAATTTTCCAAGTATCTTGATCTTACTATGGAAGAGAAATTAATGATTGATTTAATATCAAACTTGCAGAGCTAGGAGGTATTTTCTCTGAGAAAATATTGTAGCCAAGGATAGCACATCTCATGAAAATTCTTCAATACATAGGTATGATATCTTCTAGTTTGGTGTTTTTCCT
Organism: Picea engelmannii; assembly: GCA_009831015.1. NCBI lineage: Eukaryota > Viridiplantae > Streptophyta > Pinopsida > Pinales > Pinaceae > Picea > Picea engelmannii. Next base: position 1,564,848 of record ML776880.1, read on the forward strand.
CCAACATAGAACTCATATTTACATGTTTTATTAGTGTATCACATACTAATGCCTTACCTTGTGCAGAAACGTTTACCATTCATACGAGATTGTGCAGAAACGTTTACCATTCATAAGAGATGGGTAAGTGTTTATTTATATTCAAAAATAATTGAACAATAATTTCATTATAAACTCTTTGGCCATTTGAATCACGAGTTTAGATTCACTGTCATTAATGTACTTGTAAAAAACAATTTTCCTTTTTATTATTTATTTGAATCACTAAACATATACCTAAATCATAATATTTATTATAAAACATATACCTAAATCATAATATTTATTATAAAAGAATTATTCATAATAATTGGTCGAAGTAAACAAGAATCACAAATCATAGTTGTATAGAAATTATATTTCTAAAAACATAACTCTTAAAAATTTGATTAATAGGTATGTCGTGATAAAGGAAGAGCTTTATAGTTGCATCCAACGAAATGAAATGCATTTTATAATTTATTTGGAAAAAACGTGTTCTAAATACTCATAACATTTATTAAGAGAACAAATAAACTCGATCAAATTATAATGTAAATAAATTAATTAATATAAAATTATTTAACATGTAAATTTTTATAAAAATAAATATGATTTAAATAAAACTATGTGGTTTGAATTATATATAAGTTTTTTTTTTTGTTTTTTTGTTTTTTAATGAATAGTAATATAAAAAATTTAGTAGTTATTAACATTAAGTGGATTGATTAGAGATATTGTTGTTTTTACTGCTCATCATATTATTATTATTATTAAGTCGATTGATTAGAGATATTGTTGTTTTTATGCTCGTTATATTATTATTATGCATTCTTCTTTGTTGGAGAAATGAAATTGAGTTTGCTCATATCCCATCCCCATCTTTATTTAAATTATTGGGATGTTTGAGAATCTTCATGGACTCCTAAACTTATGTTTAGAGTAACTTCTTTGTTTGAGAATTGTTATATTATTATTATCGTAATACAAATTTTCATAGAGATAATGTTCAATATCAATAACCTTCTTAAAACATGGTACACTAAAGATTCATCTTTCTTCTTTATTACCCTCACATTAAAAGAACACTCATTAAATTATCAATTTATATTAATAGTAAAAACAATTCTAAAATTGAATAGATAAATAAATATACTTCATTATACCATTTACAATATTGAATTGTTATATGAGACAATAAATTCCAAGAAAATGAAATAAGAAAGTATGATAATTATAGTGTTGTTATAACCTCAAAATCTAAATCATAAACTTAACTTAATCTAGTGTTACCAACATCGTGTTGGAGAAAATATTGACGAGGGTTCAAAAATGAAAATATTGACAACATTAGAGAAAATATCATAAGAATGAAAAAAATACAAAAATATTCAATTTATTTTCAAAATTTTAAATATCTAAAGCATCAACAACATCAAATAAATGCATTTTCACATAAATATGAAAAGAGAATTGATATATAAGATGTATAAGATGTCTAGTAAACTCGAATACATCACAAATCAACAAAAGAGTTGAACAATTAATTCCACCAAGATCGAGATACATAGAGGGCTTGGTGCTCTTGACTAAATGTCAGTTCATATCCTCATACATGATAGAATCTAGTGGAAATGTTGCAATACTGCGAATCTTGAAATCTTGAAAACCGTTAAATCTGTAGAATTTTGAATGGCAGTTAAAATTCTACTTTCTCCCTATGAAGTCCAAGGAGGTTGAAAGAACTCTCAAACATCCTGAAACAATTAATGGTAATGTTAAAAATTTAAGTAAAAGGATGAAAATGAAAGATAAAGGAGAATGTCACTAATGAAAGATAAAGGAGAATGTGACTTTTACTTTAAGAATTTAATATTACCATTAATTAGTAGATTACTAGCCTCTTTCTGTTTGCAAAATGACAAAAATAAAATGTTTTCGTCTCTTGCTCCTTTGCTCTCCAAATTTCATGCTCGGTTTGCAAAATGACACTTCAAAACCCAAAAATCGTCTTTTAATCCATAATTGTCCGCGACCTGGCCACATTTTCCATCGATTCACGATATTATTGCCCTATTTTAAAAAATATTGCGATATTATCAGAGGAAAGTATCATGATATTTTTGGGCGATAATATCGTCGACCCTCAAAACGACGATAATATGGCGATGTCAATGATATTATTGTCAACTAATATTTGATTTTCTATGTGAGTAACTAAGCTCCACGTGACAATCATGACCTCTATGTGACAATCACAACCTCAACGATAGAGACAAAGTAAAGTGTCTAATACCTAACACTCACAAAATCAATAAAGGATACCCCACCTTTTGACATCGGTAATCATTCACTCACCTCCATGTGACAATTATGAACTTCATGCCACAGTCACAACCTCAATGATAGAGATAAAATAAAGTGTCTAATGTCTAATACCCATCAATCATAAACTCAAAAAAGGTACCCTCACCATTTAACATGGATAATCATAACATTAATGATTTAATTATGACTTTCATGTGACAATCACAACCTTAATGATAGAGATAAAGTAAAGTGTCTAATGCCTAATACCCATTAATCATAAACTCAAAAAAGATACCCTCACCATTTGACATGGATAATCATAACATTAATGATTGAATGATTTCCTACATAAACAATCATAACATCAATGATAAAGAGAAAGAAAAATATATAACACTAATAATCACACACTCAAATTTCCTCACTTTTGACATGGGTAATCACAACATCACTGATTTACAACATAGCTACATTCATTTGAGAAATCAATAGGTAATCACAACATCACTGATATAGATTAAAAACTACATTCATTTGAGAAATGAATAAAAAAAAAAAACAACTCAAATTTCCTCACTTTTGACATGGGTAATCACAACATCACTGATTTACAACATAGCTACATTCATTTGAGAAATCAATAGGTAATCACAACATCACTGATATAGATTAAAAGCTACATTCATTTGAGAAATGAATAAAAGAAAAAGTAAAAAAAAAAACTAATACATTGATAAAGATTAATACACTTTCATCTCAATCCACATCATCAATTACACTTTAGCTCTGGTTGGTATCCACTTTCATCTCAATCCACCATTATAAATGACACTTTCATCTCAATCCACCCTCATAGAGTGAGGGCGGTTATACACTCCCATTCAATTTCATTTTCACCTCACTCCACTGTTAGATTTTATATGTGACACTTCATCCAACGCTCTTATAATGTTTCACACTTTCATCCAACCCTAGCTTCATTTAAAACAAAAGGACATTTAAAAAAAAATCGTACACTTTCATTTTACTCAACCTTTATTACGTGCGGGTAGTTGTACACTTCTTTCATCGAACTCCACTTCTCTCACACAAGTGAGGTTGCACGCTTTCAGCCAACTGGGGAATGTCCTTTCGTTTCAAGAGGAACTGCGACGCAGACATTTCAACTCCCACTCTCACTTATTCATCCAGATCTATCTCCAGCTTACGACATCCATTCTGTTATGTCACTGATTAAAATGGGGAGAGGCTATCGGTAGGCATTAAAAATGCTTCGTTTTATATTTTGGACTCTGGTGAAATAAAAATCTTTGATCAATCTAATATCTTCGACCAATCCAATAAGTTTAGTAATTTTGAGATATTTTGTCAATTCAAAAAAGAGAGCATATAAAGATAGGAAGAAAAGTAAGATCGTTGCCAAACTGTGATCCAAACCAAAATTTTGACCTAAGTCGAGCCAAAAAATTTCTTGGCCGTTTATCCATCTCTAGTGTCGTGGCTATTTATTTATCTATTATAAGTGTGTAAGTGTGCCTTCTAGTCTAATAGTATTGTCCTGGCTATTTATTAGTATTGTCTTTTCTATTTATTATGCGAAAGACATATATTTATTGATAATGGGCACAATTAATGATCTTTTAATCTTAAATTCTAATCTGATGGCTAAGCATTGAAGATGATGACATATTCTTAGTCGTCCTCCAAAATCAATGTGTCAGATTTATTTTTCATAACTTCCTTGCATTTATGAAGGCATCCGTTAACATGTTTACTTTTTTACATTTACTTAATCACATTATAAATTTACTGTAAAAATACATAATTACCACGTTCAAATAATTAAGGAAGATTAAAATATATGCAGACCACATTTATATCATTTTAATATCATTAACACCTGTTATGAAGCGGCTTACATGGAAGCCAAACGACGCTTTAAGGTGGGAGATCGCATTTGGCAGATAGCACTCGGTTCGGGATTCAAGTGCAATAGCGCTGTGTGGGAAGTCATGAGAGAAACCCATCCTTCGGAAATGACGGTTTGGGATGACTGCATACACAGGTATCCCTGTGATATTCGTAATAATTACCCCGATGATTACTGTAACAGATGGTTATGACGGCGTGACCGGTTACGGGGATAACCACATGGTAGCTCTGAGTAATTGAGCGGAAGATCAAAGGGTTTAATTCGACCTATCTGGACTTTAAAACTAGATCTTCACTGCATGTGCATGGAACATTATGTTGTAATAGGGTTTTGTTATTTTCACTATTTTCACTGCATAAATGCACTATTTTCACTTCGTACTGCTTAATTATTTATATTTTTAGTAATTAATCCGTGCAAGCAGGACAGTAGTATCCGGTTTGTAGATTCCTTCTACCGTACCGGAAACGAATTTAAAATTGTGTGAAGGCTAAAAAATACTGAGTTTCAGAAACGTGGATACTGTCTTGAACTTGTGAAAGTTTGTAAATTTGAAGTTAGGAACTTAATAATATATATTAAAAAAATATAAAAAATATTTTAAATTATAATGTATAGAGATAGTGATACATTTTAAATCTTATTTCAATAAACTTGAAAGTCAATCCAAGACATTGTTTCTCCTATTGCAGCAACTACAATATTGAAATTACTAATTTAATTTGTGCTAAAAATTATATGAATATATTTAACACAACACTGAAACTTTAATATTCATAAATATTCCATTAGAAATTAAGAAACAAAATTGAAAACACATATATACAATTTTAAAATATTTTTAAAATTAAACTTTACATATATAAACTTTAAACATCTTTATAAATTTGAAGTATTATTCTTTTTTTTATTGGAAAAAACAAAATAATAATACTCTTCTAATATGAAAATACAATAAAAGTCAATGATATGGTTGGTTGATATCAACTACAAAGTGGAGCAAAAGCTTACAGTAGATAGGGTATTGATTTATTATACTTTTATGTTTAGTTTGAGTTTGAAGAAAAACATACATGCATTAATTTGTTTTCATATCCATAACTATAAAGTGAATATTTAAGTTTAGTTTACTCTTAATTTTATAGTAATATTTTGAATAAATATAATGAAAATATTTGCAAGAAATTATGTATTTGTAATAATGGAATAAATATATTTACATTTTAATTTAATATAATTCTAATTTCAAGCTTTTCCTTTGTGAATTATTATATATAAAATGGTTTTAAACTGTACTAGATTTCCTCTATTTTTTTAAATAAAATTACATTTTTTTTTGTTTAAATTGTAATATTGAATATAAAAATAAATTCAGTCTGCTAAAAATTTATAGAGAATTAGGATTATATAAAATTAATTATTCAAATCTAAGGACTTAACAATTTCCAAAAAACCCCCCCAAAAATATAACAATTAAACTACTACTATACAACAAAATACTGTATATTAAAACTATGGTTATATGTGTTTTTTAATTTCGATTCTTAAATTAAAATCTTAAATTGTAATGATTTTTGTTTTTGAGGCGTATACCTATTGGCAATGGGCACAATTAATCATCTTTTAATCTAAAATTCTAATCTGATGGCTAACAATTAAAGATGCTGGAATATTCTTAGTCGTCCTCCCAAATCAATGAATACGATTTACTCTCCATAATCTCCTTGTATTTTTGAATGCATCCGTTAACCTGTTTACTTTTTAACATTTACCTAATCATATTAAAAAATTACTATAACACTATATGATTGCCACGTTTCAATGATTAACGTTTAACATTACCATGTTTGAATTATTAACCACGAATTTCTTCACCTGTCCCTGTGTTTTCCTCATGCGTTTTGACGGTCTGCGCATTTCAATCACAATTTCGGCGTTCGCAGTTTTTGCAATTGGCCGAGATCACTTGGTATACTACCCGTCAAATTATTGGAGGCGTTTCAATCACAATTTCGGCTCAGGCGTTTTAACGGTCTGCGCGTTTCAATCACAATTTCGGCGTTCGCAGTTTTTGCAATTGGCCGAGATCACTTGGTATACTCCCCGTCAAATTATTGGAGGACAGATTAAACATCCTGAGAGCCGTGCAACCGCCTTTGGAATGGACGATATCAAATTATTCTTATTCAAGAACAGAAGTTTTAAGCGACGCAGCCTGCCCAATTCGTTTGGGATTGCGCCAGACAAACTGTTATAAGTGAGATTCAACACGCCAAGAAACGTTTCATATGCCTTTCTGCATGTTTCATATGCCTTTCGGCGTTCACCAATCATAATTATGTCAGTGTGCTAGTTAAAAGTTAGTTTTTTTTCAAAAATAATAAGAAAGTTAGTTAGTTTTTTTTGACAGATTACAGCCAGTTATCACTATCATCACTGACATACTCAGCTGTGATAAGTTAAGTTTAGTTTTCCTGATGTAATAAAAAAATTGTTTCTTTCGATTCGGTGAGTTGGTATTTTTGGACCATTTGAAATCTAATAAAGGGCCACTGTGGACTCTTCTTTGGCTTCCTGTAGTACGACATCGAACCGACCTCATTCGCTTGGGCTTTGTCATGTTGTGGAAACCGCAACAACTACCCCCAACAAGTGTTCTAATTTAGAACCAAGTGGCATGCACAGACCCACACATCTCTACTGAACTTGCCCGCTTGACCATTCGCCTCCAACGACATTGGCATTCGAAGTAAATCATTGATACGTCATATGCATATTTATGAATGATGCTATCGTTTAATTAATATTGTCATTATGGGTGAATGATAGGAAAAAATCATGGCCCCTAACAAGAAGCAAAGAAGAAAGAGAAGCCTCAAGGCACCATCTTAGAAGGAGAGACATTTATAATGTTTGAAGTTGAAGAAAGCCCTAGGGACATTGAATACAATATGGGCTTAGACAATAATTTATAGTGGGGAAAATTTTATCAGATGTTAAAAAGGGAAAGATAATCCTTAAGACATCATCTTACAAGGAGATATATATAATGCTTAAAGTTGAAGAAATTCGTAGTTTTTTATGGGGACATGGAATATAATATGGGATTTGACAATAATCCACATGAGGGAAATTTTTATCTGATGTTTAAAGAGGAACCCTAACTAGAGCCCTCTCCGCTAGTAAGAGAGGACCCTGACCTTGGGGTATTTTACAATATTAGGAGGTCGTGCATCCACAAGGTAGAAGTCAGACCAACTCTCATGCCTTACGTAGAGATTTTTTCTTGGTTACTCAGTCATACTCACGTTGAGAACATATTGATTAAGGATGACAATGGGAAGGCCATTTCATCTTTTCAACCTTCTATTTTGGACATTTATTACAAGTTTGCAAAGATTGAAGTTAGCATCATTGATGACTAGGTTATTAAGTGATGTGTTGCTAATTCATAAGATGGCATGCTTCTTGAAAATCCTTTCTTTTTATAGAAAGTGCTATGGAGTGGAAATGTCTCTACAATGCTTTTGTCAATGAGAAAGTGTTCAGAAGGCATTGAGTCAAATATTGCATTGTACCCAAATTACATGTTTAAGAAGAGTCTGATGCATTGATGCGTCCCATGATAAAGACCACGAAGATTTGTTAAGAGATTGTCATGTTGTAAAACCAACATAGATCCATCTTAACTAGGGATCTATCATGCAATGAGAGCAATCAAATCCCTTGAGGTACAAATATTTTCTAGATTAAAACAACTTGAGGAAAGGTTTGCACCTTAATGGATTTGATCCCTCTCAACACATGATAGATCTTGATAGATCTTGATTTAAGATGGATCTATGCTAGTTTATATTCAATGTATTGTAAAATATTAAGAGATGGTGAAAAATAATAAAATAATAAAATCATAATTTATATTTTATTTAATATTTTATAAGACAAATCCCAACCATATGACCAAATGAATGGGTTATAGAAGTCTTAAGTAAACCTACATAATTTCTTAATAGTCACAATATCCAAAACTACATCCAAATTTGAAACATTATTACATCCAAGTTTTTTAAATAATATATATTATTACATCCAAGTTATTTAAATAATATATATTATTACATCCAAGAATTGACCAGATAGTTAAACACTACATTAAAAAGACAACTTGTTGTGTCAATCGTTAGACTTCGTAAGTAGAAAGTATAAGTCATTTGAAACTAGTAGCTAATGTGATTAACATTTCATATTTTCATTATTAAATGTGTTTGTCTGTCTTAGGTTTTTAACTTTAGATTAGGAATGACATTGTATATTTTTAATCTACTTAATATTTTATAATTTTTTGAAAGTGCCACATGTTAGCTCCATGTTGAGTATGGAAGGAATTACATATCTCCTTCAGACTGGTCTATAGAAAGTGTCTCTCGACACAATTAGTGTTCATTTTTTTAAAAAGAAAATGCTAGTGCAATTAACTCTATCGTTAACTAAAACTTGGGCCTAAATCTTAGAAATATTTTGAAATGCTAACATTACACAACATAGTTGGTATAGGCAAGAGGCTTGAAAGCATGATGTAATTAATTGGAATTAGAGCATTCTAGTAGAGCCTAGAATGGATGTGATTGAGTGCTAACATAAGTAAAATAATAGAGCATGCATTGCTATGATGATAGAAAACCCCTAGTAGAATGAGATAAGCAAAAGAACACCAAGATCCAATATTCCACACAACTAAATTTATTGCAAATCTTACTAAGATAAATTCAAGTACATATGATAAATTTTAGTTCTTTCTACCATGGGCCTAGTTCAAAGTTTGATAGAAAATAAAATCTTGAGTGTATTTAATGCACAAAGATATATCATGTATTACTATTAAATGTAGTATAGATCTCATAAACCATGTTTCTATATCAGTGAAAAACAAATAATTCTTGCATTTAAATGGTATGTTAGATAAAGTTTTGGTTGTCGATTTTTGTCATATCTACAACAAAAATCAACATCTTCTTTGTTAGGCCTTAGCTCTACTTAAAACCAACCACAGTTTTCTCTCAATCCCTTTCATTCGTCAAATTTTCCAAGTCACACCAACATTTTGCATCATATTCTAAACTATATAAAATCTCATTTAAGAATCAAAATGTTTTCTCTATCATACCATTAATAATCAAATTTTAAGAAAACTAATCTGAATTTTTAAAACCAATCATTTGAAAAAAAAATTCTTGAATATATCTAAAAATCTTAAACATATCTAATACATAATATAAATCATGTGTTCTTATTAGATCTAGCATAAATATCAAATACTTTTTTTATTTTTTTTATCAATTGAAAATAAATAATTCATCCATTTAAATGGAATAAATCTACAAGGAACACCTTCATTTAAAATAAAATTAAGGTATTATAAAGATGTAATCAACCCTAATCTAGAAGATCAAAATTATCTATCTGTTTTTCCAAGTGTAAAGAAAAAAATAATCATTGCTAAGATAAGAACAAATTCTCACGAGCTCCATAGTGAAACTGGGCGTTGGTCAATTCCTAAAATGCCATGGTATGAAAGAGTGTTTCACCTTTGTGACACTAAGAAGGTTGAAGATGAAAAACACTTTCTTTAGATTGTCCAGCTTATACCCATATTAGATCTCATTTTCAAAATATTGATCACACTACCAACCTTCCTAACCTCTTAACTCAACAAAAGTATGGTGATCTTGGAAAGCTTCTCTTAATGCTTTTCGAGCACAGAAACAAAATTCTAAAGAATCACAAGTAATCACTTACCCTCTTAAGGTCCGATAAACCAATTAGGTCTTAGTGAACGTTAATCATCATCATTATATTACAATATATATGGAATGCAATATAAATGTAAATATAAATAACATCTTATAAAATATTTCATATAATTTCCTCAGCCTCATACTTTTTCTCATAAAGGATGAAGAAAACATCTACGTTTAACACAATGGATAAAGTATGATTTCATATAATTTCTTCAACCTCATACTTTTCCTCATAAAGGATGAAGAAAACATCTATGCATCAACATAATGGATAAAGTATGCCTATGGTCATGAACCCTCTACTATGTGTTATTTAATTTCAACATATATTCAAACCTCCATTTGGAATCAATCACCAATATATGAAATGCCTTCAACCATGGTATGAACCTCCCAAGCTACAATAAGAATGTGGGTGCAAGTTAAATATCAACTTGAAGTTTTAGTAGCTTGCTTAAGATTAAAATTGAAATCTACAAATTTTTGAATTTCATGTTTTTTTTTTCCTCACAACATTGAAAATAACTAAAAGGTGATTAAATATTTTGGATTTGAATGGGGAAATTTCATATTAGAATATATAATCAAATACAATTAAATAGTTTCCTACATTAGGTTTTCATACAATATCTTCAACTTCATAGTTTTCTTTAGAAAGGATGAAGAAAACATTAATTTGTTTATCAAAATAATGGAGAAAGTATGCTTTATATCATGAACCCTATTCTATATAGATTTTGTTTAATATCAACATGGAATACCATACCTTTTGAATCATATGTTGATCTATATAATTTCTTCAACCCTTGGTATGAACCTCCCCAGCCACAATGATCACTATTACATTTAGGGTCAAAATGTAACATTTATACAATGAAAATTCGATGTTTACACTTCAAACTTGGGTCTTTCAAGAAAATCATCTCATTTTAATCTATGTTAGGCTTCACGTAATTTTAAAGACATTTATATATCGATTTCCTCAACTAGAAACATCACTAAACCTACATTTCAACACGTTGATAAGTTGGCATGTGTATGTTTTTTATCTCTTTGGAGACATCAACATAATGACATATTGAAGTGTTGTTAAAATGATGGATTGTTCCACCTTCATAGTGTTTGAATTGGACATGAGATTAATGTTTTCTTAATCAAACTAATATTCTGGTACGTCAATATATTAATGAAAAAGAAATTGAAATGATGTCTAAGCATTGATATATTGACACCAAAACAATTGAAAATATGTTTATGGGAGAATATTATTATGAAACCTCTTTCTCATAGCTTTGCAAATCTACCCTTTGAAAAAAATTGCTAGAGATGCAAAGGAGTGTTACTTGGAGTATTGAATTTGACATGGACAATGATGGAAATTCTAAGTTGTAGTAGCCCAACAACATTGAAGGTTATTGGTTCATCAACATTTCCAAGCTACTACAACCATGAATTATAACCATTTCTTGTATTGAAGTCAAGACCACATAAAACACTATTCCATACCATTAATACAAGTCATTTTCAAGAGGTTGAACAAAAAATTGTAAGATGAGGTCGACTTAGAAAAATTCAGAAGGAAATAAACATAATTATCTTAGGAACTTATGAGAAAAATCTTTTCCACATTCGTCATCTATTTTCATTTCTTGAAAGAATCAAATGTCAAGTGCATTACAATAAATTATATCTCAATTTCAGTCATTTTACTATGTACTCCATTAGTGAATTCATATAACGTATGACAATAAATCTAGGTAGATTCAACATCAATCCATTCATATCATCTCTATAAATATTAGTAGAAGAAAAAATATATTTAAAGGATGACAGATTAATGTCAATATAATTCTAATTACCTACTAAATGGAAGAAAGTAAAAAATCTTCATATTTTTGGGCACAACAATGTATAAAATATCGATAGGTGAAAACATTAGAGAACTCGTAAAGGATGCTTAGACACTTGAAAATTCACTCTAAAATGGTTTCATAAAGTAATATATAAAGAAGGAATGAAATGGCATTGATATACATGTTGATATACACATTTATATTTCATTACATCGGTATTAGTATACATGGATATTTCCTTTGCAACAATCTCATTGTCACACTTCCATTGTAACGTCCCCAACCATCCAGGTTGAGCCACCTCACACAAATTTTTTCTCTGATAACATTTTAATAATTATCATTCCCTACATATGCAATGAATGTGTAGTTCTAATAGTATATATTACATGCATACAATTCTGTACATATTCAACAAACATAATTAACATAAACATACATACTATTCAAAAGAATAATACACATAAAAGATAAAATATATTTTAATTAAAATCACTAATTGACTGCAGACCTCAGACGTTCCTCCCAACCATAGACTCTAATGTTCATGCACTTTCAATAGCATGTCACCCCTAAGATGGGGCTATGACTCCACCATGGAAAAGGCTCCATACGACAAACTAAGGTCTAACAAAAAACACATGAAAGAACACACCTAGGTGCCAACTCCAACAATAGTTCCCAGCTCACAACCTCTCATTCCCCACAACATGTCCCTCCCCAGGAAGTGTACCCCTTCTCTACTAAAAAATCTTTTGGTTGTCCCACATCCCTTCCAAGGCTTCAACAACATGACGGCTAGGAATTTTTAGAGCTCTATAGCACTTGGAACACATGGATGCTCTAAGTTTTATAGCACACACTAGGCCAAATCATAGGGAAAAATACTCCTAGAATGTCTCTCACCTAAAAAGAATGCTCCACAGGACTAACAACATGCTCCTTCAACCCAAACCACCAAGCATTTACTAGGTAACCTTCAAATTCACATCTCTCTCAGCAAAGGTACGTATGATGGAATCTCATGATTAAGTGAATTATGGAATGAATGAATGAGAAATACATTAATTCCAAGATTATATTTTCATGTTCATAGCTTGACACTTGTCACTCTAGAAAGTTCCTTTGACTCCAATTGGCAATTTTTTCCACTCCCTTAGGACCTTAGGATAAAAAAATAATAAATATTATGACTTAGGAATAATATTATTTTATTCCTTGGCTTAATCCCATTGACTTAGCCCCCTTTCTGAAGCCCTTAGCTCCCTTTCCCTCTCATGGAGTCTCAACCCCCCATAATATTTCGTCTGACTTGGTTTGCAACAATGATGTAGTTTATTAATATAATCAAGTGTGATTATATATTACATTTGTTAGGATTGGTGGCCTTTCAATGCATAGGTTCCCTGGCCCAAATCACACATGAAATATGGCCTTAAAACATATATACAAACACACTCTGGCCCAAAAAATCCTCGCTCACCTGCCTATAAGTTATATGTACATTTACAATTGGGGTTCATCTTAGGGATATTACATTCCCCTCCCCCTTATTTATGCATTGTCCTCAGTGCATTATATACACATGTACAAAAAAGATCTTCAAAAAACTTGAAAAATATGTGGGTACTTGTCACATCCCCAGCCTCCCAAGCTGAGCTACGCCACATACTTCTTCCAAAATATTCTCTGATACCAATCTGTAATGCACCCAGTCTCCCAACTGAGTCCCATTACCACCTTGTAAATGTTTCTTGTTACCATCACTTACAACATGATATGATACCAAACTGTAACATCCCCAACACAATACTGGGCCATGCTACTCCAAAACTCCAATGCGCATATTATGTACTAAAATCCAGTCTGTGCAGTATAACTTGAATTAAGGCGCTCAACCTCGATTTGAATCGTGCCACACTAGCTTTCACCTTTTAACACAACTTTAAGAATCGAAAGTAACTCAAACAACTGCAGGAAAGAAAATTGAACACATATTGTTACTATGCACATGCCCATTCTGGATTCATTACCAAATATGTCCTACTTTTGCATGTAGACTGCTTCCCTATGCGCACAAGTAACTCCAACTTGTGATGTACACATAGTGTTCTCTACACACATGGATATTTAACTTCTTCTTGAAGGCTCATAACTCAAAATTATAAGGTTAACTCAACATAAAAGGCTATCATCAACTGACATACCCATGCACAACTACAATGATGACTACCAACACCACACTTACATGTGAAATCAATATTAAACATAATAACAAAAAATACTTATGTGCGACAATATACAAGAATTAACCCATATCAAACATAGATAAACAAGCACGCAGTAAACAAGACAAGCACATAAGAACACTTATCTTTTAAGAAAGTCACCAACTATGCACAAAAATCAGACGTTCATCCTAGAAATAGACTTTGTTTCTGATAATCTTTCAACAATAGGTCACCTCCAATATGGGGCTTAACTACACCAGGGAAAAATGGTTCCTAGAGACAAGATAAGGTATGATTCTTAGCCTAATTTCTCAATCCTAGGTGCTTGTTACTACAAATAGCCTACATTCCCTCATTCCCCATGTACCTGCCACACCCAAGGAAGTGTGCCCCTTTGTCTTCCCCACTTCCCTTCCAAGGTTACTAGCAACATGCCGAACATGAATTCTCTGAGCCCTACAATTAATGCTCAACACTCCAGTGAAAAATTCTCAACAAAACTCTCACTTGTAGAGCATACTCACTGTTATGACAACCCACTTCTCAACAACCAATATCTCACCCAAAGAGACTAATCATGGGCCTACCAACCCATCTCTTCAACAGTAAACTCTAATTACATCCCCACAACTCCTTACAAGTTTCTTTGTGCGGATAAGGTAACAATCATCCTCCCTTCATAACCAACCTCCTTTTGCACACCAACAAGTGAATAATGAATAATTCCTCAATCTCCCAAAAATGCACTAACGACAACAATATATATTGCATGCCTTCAAATTGGCATATATCACCTTCAGAAGTATCTTAAGACACTTGGTGACTCGTTCCCTACCCTCGGGAACTTAGGATAAAATAATTATCCAACATTACACTTTTCCAAAAATATTATAAAATATTCCCCTAAGACTTAAGTCCCACCCCCTTTTCCCTTTTTCTGGTGGATTCAGTCCCCCATCTCTTTTCGTCTGATTCTATCTACAAAGATGTAATATTATAATAATAATTGTGATTACATTTACATGGATAGGTGCACTAGCCTATCTGTGTCTCGACTCACTAGTCTCATAATCACACAGGCTCTTCGACGCCAATACATATATAACTATATACATACATGTATATAACTCATCTATGTGTGCACTTCTATGTCATTCCTGCATAGTTACCCAAGTGTGCACAACACTATGAAATGTGTGCACTTATCCAAGTGCACATAACAGTTTGAAATGTGCACACCCTATCTTTGATACAATACTTCGCGCACTACTCAGGTGCACACAACATCAAAACTTAGTGAAAACGACTCACCAGACTAAATTTACATTTACATTTATAGTTGATACTGTGACTCACCAGCCTATATGTACAATTAAAAAGGGTTTCGTACTAGGGACATTACATTCTCCTTCCCCATATTTATGCACTGTCCTCAGTGCATCATTTACACATTTACATACAAAATTTTCAAAATTTTTCAAAAAGATGAGGATACTCTACCCACATATAATCCTCATGCTCCCAGGTTGCATCCTCAGGACTGTACTAGGTCCATTGAACCTTTACCATCTCCATGGCTCGATTCTAGAGCTGCTTGATTTTTCGATACAATATGCAAACCGGTCGCACTTGAAAATATTCTTTTGGCTCCACCTGAATCACATTCCAATCAATAATATGATTAACATTAGGTACACACTTTTTAAGTAAGGAAACATGGAATACATTATGAATACTCAAGGATGCAGGTAGAGCCAACATATATGCGACTGGACCAATCCGCTCTATTATTTCAAATGGCCCACAATATCATGATGCTAGCTTAGATAAATTCTCCAACTTCAGGGAACTTCATCCTGATTTTAATTTTAGGAACACATGGTAAACCACTTTAAATTATCTATGATTTCGGCCTTTATCTACCAACATTTCTTCCTATCTTGGGTATCCTTTATATTTTTCCTTATCTTTACCATCTGCTCTTCCATTTCCTGAAGTATCTCTGGACCAACTACTACGTGGTATGTTGGGTTATCCCAACTCATAGGTGTGTTGCACCTTCTACCATACAATTCTTCAAATGGAATCATCTTTAAAGATGCTTGATATCCATTGTTGTAAGTGAACTCTACCAAATGCAAGTAGTCTTCCCGTTTTGATGGCTTATCCATCACATGCGTTCTTAGCATATCTTCTATTACTTGATTTACCCTCTCTATTTGTCCATCTATCTTAGGGTGATATGATGTTCTAAAGTTCAGACTTGTCCCAATTCCTTTGAACAATCCCTTCCAAAAAATTGAAGTGAACTTGGGATCTCTGTTAGACACAATTTCCTTAGGCACATTGTGCAATTTAAAAATTTCTCGCATGCATATGTCAAAAATATTATCTTCCTTGTAAGTTGACTTCACTGGAACAAAATGGGCAGCTTTAGTAATATTTTCCACCACCGCCATAATAGAATCATGTTTCTTAGCAGTCCTAGGAAACTTAGTTATGAATTCCATGGTTACAACTTCCCACTTCCGCTTAGGAATGGGAAAAGGATGTAGTAAACTAGTTGAATGTTTGTGTGCAACCTTGAACTTCTAACATTCGAGACATCTAGCAATAAAATCAACAACATCATTTTTCATACTTGGTCAATAGTATTACTTCTTGACTGTGATAATTGTCTTCTGGTAGCCAGGATGTCCCACATAAGGAAACTTATTCATTTCTAACAATAACATAGTTTTTAGCTCTTGATCATTTGGCACATAGAATCTGTGTCTATACATGAGGATCCCATCCTCTCTCAAATCATAACCTTCAATTTTGTTTTGCGACATACCCTTCTGTAAAGTCACCTTTCTGTCCACATAGCACGGATCTGGTTTGGAAACTTCTAAGATTCTATCACACAAATCGAATTTATACATGCTAATGGTTGTAGCATGCATCTCATGCACCCTCCTACTAAGTGCGTTGATCACCTTGTTCTCTTTTCCTCTAATATTCTTTATGTCAAAGTCATACTCACTAAGGAACTCTAACCACCTATTTTACCTGGTATTCAAACTTGGTTTTCTAAACAGATACTTCAGACCACAATGGTCTATTATAATCTCAAATATTTTACCCATAAGATAATGTCGCAACACCTTCAAGGCATGCACTATGGCTTCCAATTCCAAGTCATGAGTGGCATAGAGCCTTTCATGCTATTTTAAATTTCTTGATTCATAGAATACCACATGCCCATTCTAACTAAGGATTCCATCGATCCCTTCCTTGCATGCATCCGTGCACACAATGAAGTCTGCATCCAGATCAACAATTCTCAAAATTGGTGCACTTGTTAACAAACTCTTCAAGTGCTAAAAAATCCTTGCACAATCCAGACTCCTTTCAAATCACGGACCTTTCTTTTGCAAAGATGTAATTGGATGCACAATATATGAGAAGCCTTCAATAAAAAAATTGTAATACCCTTCCAGTCCCATAAAGAATCTCACTTTGTGAAATTTCTTGGTGTCATCCATTCCTCAATGGATTTTATCTTCATTGGGTCCACATATATTCCTTCCTCAGTAATAATATGACCCAAATAGTGAATTTATCGTTGATCAAATGAACACTTGCTCAGCTTTGCATAAATATGATGCTCCCTCAATACCTACAGTACCACCCTCAAGTGTTTCTCATGTTCTTCTTTGGACATTGAGTAAATAAGTATGTCATTCGGAAATACAATGGTAAACTTGTCTAAATAACTTCTGAAAACTCCATTAATCAAACACATTGTTCTAAAGGTAGTATTACTGATGTCTTCTTCCTTAATTCTCACTTTGTGACATCCATATCTGAGATCAACCTTAGAAAATATATGCACACCTCGCAGTCGATCAAAGAGGTCATATATCCTTGGAAAAATATACTTGTTATTTATTGTTACCTTGTTCAACTGCCTGAAGTCGATATAAAGTATTAGTGTACCATCCTTCTTCTTCACAAACAAAACTGGTGAACCCCAAGGTGACACACTTGGGCGTATATACCCTTTCCTCATAAGCTCTTCAAGTTGTATATTCAACTCCTTCAATTATAGTGTACTCATCATATAAGGAGTCTTGGATACAGGAGCTTCTCCCAGCATTAGATATATAGAGAAATCAATATCTCTTTTTGGTGGCCAAAAGTGTACTTTCGATAATCACTATCTCCATCCCAGACGGAGTCAGTGAAGTCGACCAAAAAATATGAACTTCGACAATGGTGGATACCAAAATAGATGGTACCCCTGAGATAGTGAAAAATTTGTTTGACTACTTTCCAGTGACTTTCTCAGGGATCCTGCATAAACCAAGAAACCACACTAACAACATTGGAAATTCCAAGTTGACTATGAGTAAGATAAATGATATTGTTGATCAATTGTCGATAGAGGGTAGCATTGACTTGGGGAGTTTGATAAGTTTTATTCAAATTAAATCCATATTGAAAAGGAGTAGCATGGGGATGACAATCGACCATCTGAAAATGTGTCAAAAGATACATTACATATTTATATTAATAAATGAAAAAACCATTAGATAATGGTAATATTTAAAGACCAAAAAAAATTGCAGAATGCCAAGATCTATCTTGTCAAAGGAGCCAACAAGTTGCTTCTTCAATCCAAGATGAGATCAGTGTTATTCCCAGTTATGAAAATGTAATCAACATATACAACAATAATCAAAGTGTGTCCATGAGCATGGAGTACATATAAGTTGTGATCATATTCATAATGTTTGAAACCAAGTCGAAGAAAGAAACTATCAATATTAGCATACCAAGCTCTACGATCTTGCTTCAAACTATAAAAAGACTTCTTGAGTTGAAAAATCAAGTAATAATATATCACAAAACTAGGAGGTTGTTCCATGAAAATGTCTTCAGATAGTTCACCATGAAGAAAGGCACTCTTCACATCCATTTGATGGATCTTCCATCTAAATTGAGCAATAAGAGAAGAAGCAGGCAAACATATTTCATCTTTGGAACATGGGAAAATATATTAGTGTATTAAATGCCTTCATGTTGAGAAACTTCCTTCACAACCAAGTGATATTTATGACTCTCAACAACACCTTCAAAGGTAAATTTGGTCATGTAGACCTATTATCCCCATTTTGTGGATAACTAAGGAGATGATGTCTTGAGGCCCTTAGGTTCCAGATATGGAGTGACGAGAGACTACATGACTAGTAGTACCCTTTTTTACATATGGAAAATCCACTCACCACCACATATGGTCACAGGTTTACAGATGGTATCCAACACACCAGTTAGCTACCATAAGGTAGTGGGCCTTGCTCCATGAGGCACAAGTCAGTATTATGGTGAGCATCATTTCAATACCTAAGCCATTTGATTATGTTGTAACTTAGATTGCTCTATATTTCACGATATGTGCTTGGACATTATACCTTTTTCCCTACTTCACCTTGGTGGTTGACATTGTGCCTTAGTAAGTGGTCTTCTTTGGGAATGGGTTTGCTAATGGGAAATCCCTTAATGAGCCATTGTACCGTTCCCGACCATACTTACCATTTTCCATCATTATTCCCCTCCATTTCCTTATCCATCATTATTCTATGTGAAGAAGGGGGTAAAGGCCCAAAGGGGTTGGTGTTGTGGAAAATATTAAATCCACATATAAACCTTCTAGATGCTTCACCCAGGGATCACCCAAGAAAGAAATAAAACACTTATATTTGAATAAAGGGGACCCAAAATATAATAATAATAATGCTTAAAAGGTTATTTGAAGGATATGAGGTCCCATCATGAATCGACCTATCACATCCATGGATATCTAGTGGTATGACATTGTCATCATCTGGTCACCAAAACAGGGCAATGAATCTCAGTTGCATGGCTAAGAGAAAGGGGGTCCCATCACGAGCCAACCTTCTAATTTCCATTAGGTATTTGTGGGTGACATTTCCACCACTTGGTCACCATGCCAAGGCAGTGACCTTCAATCTATGCTATTATGAAATAAAAATATAAAGAAGGAAATATAAAATGAAAATGATGGTCTTGGAAAAAGTGCATTGTGGACGAATGTACCACACACCCTCTACAAAGGAACCCATGAATGAGACACTACGACCCCTAGTATGTCATGATCCCTATGCCCATTGAGTTTCGAACCAATCCACCTCATACACTTTACATGGATTAGAGATGAACATCTTGGAGTCTCTCCTTGACCTAGGGAAATATCTAGCCAATAGGACACCTTCTGAACCCTCCCATACTTAAGCTTGACAAGTCGCATAGTGTCTTTGAGTTGTAAATTGTTTGATATGGTGATATTTGACGGACATGATTGGATGGATTATTTATTTATTGTATTAACTTATCATGATGTTATAACTTGATATCCTTAGAGGGTGTGTTCATTTGTCTTTGTAGGACCTAGTTGGTGAAATTTTTTGGGAGAACAAGCCTGGCTTGGGATTCCATGGGGCTACAATCCCACAGGTCGAATGCCAGGGGCCCACATGCCATATGAGAGAAAGATGACTTGGACATCCTTGATGATGACTTGGATGACCTAGCCCATCCATTGCTTTCCAAACGATTTTCCCAGGAGGGGAAAAACGTCCCACTTTTGAGCTTAACGTCATGAACTTGGGGGCTAGGGCATGGTGGTGAGGTGCCACTCTTTGACATATGGACATTTTGAGGATAAGAGAGTCCTCACAATGGTATGGATTCCTAGATTCTTGACACATGGCCTTTGGAGGCCCTTCCATGCTTCTCCATCACCAACGACCTCCTCAAAGTGGAAAAACGTCCTCTAAAGGGGTAACGTCCTCCTAAATTAGGGTTTAATTTGTGCAAAAGATAAAATTTTAAGTGAATTGTTTAATATTACTTTGTTCAGGGGGAAATATTAGGGTTTTTGACCCCTAATCTTGTGTTTTACTCCTTATTTTGTGGACAATCTATGTTAGCTAAATTTTGTATAAATAGAGATCATAAGATCTCATTTTAAACATAACTCTCTCTCTTGTGAGAGAATTGGTATGAAATGTTCGGCCCCCTTGGCTCTTTTATCTCTTGTGCACTTGTATTATGGTTATTTTATGAATGTTTGATGGAGGAGGCCTAGCTCTATATTTGGATGATGCTTTCTATCCTTGTGGTTATTTATCTTGGCATTTCTCTTGATCTTGGTATGGTTTTCTACTATTTTGCTATCATTTTTTCAATTTAAAGTATTTTTATGCTAAGATATAGGTATAAGGGAATACACCCCCACCATATATTTCATCATTTTATTGCTTCATCTCATTGATTAAGGGTTTCTAAGAGAAGTATAAGGGCATAAACCCTCTTAGCTTAAACCCTAGCTTAGGGAAAATTTTCTTGGGGAGTAAAAGGGATTACACCCCCAAGGAGGTAGCTTCTCTAAGCTCCTTGTGACTCCATTAACCCAATATTAAAGGAACTAATCATACTCTTTTTTCATTGGATATATAAAATCGTTTCCTCAGGAAACACAATCTTTGACCTTTTGAGAGTTCTCTTGCTTGAAGTTGATTTATCTCATTAAGAGGAGTTTCCCCCCATTAGGGCATCCCCTCTCTCCCAAAAATCTAATTTATGTTACAAACTTTAACCTAAATCCATTAGGGATGCATAACCCTAGCTATTAACACTCTCATAACTCTTAATCTAACCCTAGACTAGCTCTCTAACTTTCCTTATTTACTCCACTAACTAGGGCGCATATTTTGAGGTGGTTCTTAGAAAATTTTCATGTTTAATTTTGTTGTTTTTCACCACTGAATGCTACATACATAAGGCTGTAATTTTATGCAGAAAACACTTGTTACAACAACCATATAATCTACCTCCTTAAGTGCCTTTTTTCAACCTATGTTTACTGTTAAACTTACTATTGATTTACTTAACTATTCTAGATATTTACATGCTTATTTTATATTTTTTAATTTATGATATAAGATGATATACACTGCTGCAAATTAGGTACAAAAATATTAACTTTCTTATCCAACTAATATATATCATTGCAAGGTGTGTTTTCTTGTGTCTCAGGCAGGTACAATCATCCAGAGAAATACTATACATGTGGGGTAGCCATTACTTGGCTTGCAAGGAATCTCTCCCTATCCTTTCATTCCACTTAGAATTGAACTCTAGGGGATTCATTTTAACTTCCCTCCATATCCATATCAATCCCCCTAGGGTCACCAGGATCACCTCCCTAGAGTGACCTAGTCGCCCTTGAAGTGTGGGACCTACATCAAGGTGACATTGAGTGTAGTATTCTTAAGTTGTAGCACTTATTTCGTGGTTGGTTCAGGATTTTCCCAACCTAAAACTTGTGCTATAACATTTTAGTGTTATTACTGGGGAAGGTTTTGAATCTTCTTCTTACCCTAACGACACTTTGGTAATATATCACAAATCCTTTCCCTTAGCTTTCTTGGAAACTCCACCCAAGGGACATTCCCTTTCCCTTTTCCTTGATGCACTTATCTTGAATTTTATTTGGCGACTCCACCTTCCATGAACCCACTTTCTCTTTTTCCCCCTTTCCATCCTTTGATGAGAACTAATTTCATCTTGGAACTCCATTGAGGCTCTACCCTAAGTGAGGGAACCATTGTTTCACGGGACTTAGCATGGGAATTCCATAAGGTGTATCCTTCTCTTGATGTTGAGAATGTCCATGGATATCCAAATGATTGTCCAATAGAATGGAGAGCAAGTTGCCCCAAATTTCATGGTGGCTCTAGCAGTCACCCATGTGGCCAATTATATGAAGTATGTTTCAAGCCTAGATGTTTTAAATTCCTAATAAAAAATAATCTTGATGAAGCACAACATGTTGAGGCATCATTTTATTTGCTCCTTCTTGATAAGCATGAGGCTGTTCAAACTTGTCTTCCTCCTACACACAAGGATGAAGAAACAATTATCCTCGATGATACAAATGATCTTGTGCAAGACCCCTCCGACATGGTCGATTTATACATTAATGATTTCATACAGGTTGGGAGATGTAGATCGGATGTGAGTTGCTTTAGTCTTGATAGAGATCCCATTTATGACGTTGAGGGAAATATTTCTGAAGAAGAGGGGGCTGATTTTGGCATCCTGGTGATGATATGGTTACATGTTTGTTCCGCCCCTTCGAGGATGACTTTCCACAACATACTCAGAGTGATCTTTGGTCATCCTCTGTTGCATACTCTTTTGAGGATGAATGTTTTTTTTATTAGGAATTTCAAACATTGTGCTCATATTTTGAGGAATACCAAGGCATGGCCACCTCAAAGTAGTAAGCAGTTCATTCTTCAAAGCATAAGTATTTTCATCTTGGATATTCCCATGAAAATTCACAGGGGAAGAGGTGGTGTTTTTCTACACCTGAGACTATTCCTTACCTCTTACCCTCTTATCCAAGAAATCATGCAGTATTGTTCTGATCTCTCATCTCCTCTCATCCCTCGACAAGCAATGACTCTTTATGAGCCAATGAAGATGAGCCTTTGTCTACATATAGTATACCCCTTTAGATATGGATTGATCATTCTTTTGTCTACACTTCCAGGCGGGATGATCAAGATTATGGTTTCTTTTTTCAGCAGGATTTCCTCCCTCCCACCCATCTCCATGAGTTTTGTTTCACGATTGATTATATGTCTATTTTTTCTCATGATTACTATGTGCTGGACTTATTTTTGTTTTTTCACATAACTAAGCACATGGGGAAATTCCTTCATTCGATGATCAGGTGGTTGCATTGGTTGTACGATTTCACCTGACACCTTCGGGACTTTATCTTTAGGATCCCATGACCCCAAGTAAGTAGGTAAGTCATTTTTATCCCCTACATTTGCATATTGATTTCTCATATTATTTTAGATGCATTTCATTCTCATTTTTTTTCTACTTGCATATTGATTTCATGCCTAGTTTAGAATTTTTTGAAAAATTTTCAAAATTTTATTTTTCTATCTTAGTTTGTTTGGATTATGATAATATGAGAAAAAGGATGAGTAGGCCATCTTGAAATTGAAAATTTTATGTTTCCTTGTAGGAACATGTCTACCAGGAGATGTTGCAGTTCTCATGCACTCTATGACGATCACATGTCCCCAAGTAGAAGCTAGATGTTGTCTCCATTTTGTGGATAACTAAGGAGATGATGTCTTGAGGCCCTCAGGTTGCAGATATGGAGTGTCAAGAGACTACATGACCAAAAATAACCTTTTGCAGAGATGGAAAACCCGCTCTCCACCACAGATGGTCATAGGTTTACAGATGGCATCCATCATACCATTTGTCTTCCGAAAGGAAGCGGGCCTTGCTCCATCAGGTATAAGTCAGTATTATGGTGAGGAGCATTTCAATACCTAATCCATTTGATTATGTTGTATCTTAAATTGCTCTAGATTTCATGATATGTGCTTAAACAGTATGCATTTTTCCCTACTTCACCTTGGTCATTGACATTGTGCAAACCCATTCTTTCATAATGGTTTTGCTACCGGGAAATTCCTTAATGAGCCATCGTACCGTTCCCGGCCATAATTACCATTTTCCATCATTATTACCCTCCATTTCCTTATCTCTTGGGAGTTTAGGGTGTATTGACCCAATAATGGGTTGTCCCTCATTCTATGGGAAGAAGGGGCTAAATTCCCAGTGGGGTTGGTGTTGGGTAAAAGATTAAATCCATATAATCCTTCCAGATACTTCACGCAAAGATCACCCAAGAAAGAAATAAAACACTTATCTTTGAATAAAGGGGACCCACAATATAATAATAAAAATGTTTAAAAGGTTAGTTGAAGGATAGGAGGTCCCATCATGAGTTGACCTATCACGTCCATGGATATCTAGTGGTATGACATTGCCATCATATGGTCACCAAAACATGGCAATGAATCTCAAATGCATGGCTAAGAGAAAGGGGTCCCCATCACAAGCCAACCTTTTGATTTCCATTAGGTATTTGTGGGTGACATTGCCACCACCTGGTCACCATGCCAGGGCAATGACCTTCAATATCTCCTTATGCTATTATGAAATAAAAATATAAATAAATAAATATAAAAGGAAAATGATGGGCTTGGAAAAAGTGCATTGCAGATGAAGGTACCACAAACCCTCTACAAAGGCACCCATGAATGAGACACTACGACCCCTAGTATGTCATAAGCCCTATTCCCCTTGAGTTTAGACCCCATACAACTCACACACTTTACATGGCTTATAGAGGAACATCTTGGAGGCTCTCCTTTACCTAGGGCAAGATCTAGCCAATAGGACACCTCGTTGACCGTCCCATACTTAATCCTAACAAGTCACATAGCGTCTTTGAGATGTTAATTGTTTGATATGGTGATATTTGATGCACATACTTGGATGGATTATTTATTGATTGGATTAAATTGTCATGATGTTATCCTTGAGATCCTTGTAGGGCGTGTTCATTTGTCTTTGCAAGACCTAGTTGGTGGACAATTTTTGGAGAACAAGCCTGGATTGGGCTTCCATGGGGCTACAAGCCCATATGTCAGATGCTAGGGGACCACATGCATGATGAGAGAGATATGACTTGAAAATCCTTGATGATGACTCATAACACCTATCCCATCCATTTCTTTCCAAACAACTTTTCCAGGAGGGGAAAAAATCCCACTTTTGAGCTTGATGTCATGAACTTGGGGGCTAGGGCATGGTGGTGAGGTGCCACTCTTTAACACATGGATGTTTTGAGGAGAAGGGATTATTCAACATGGTATGAATGACTATATGCTTGAAACATGGCCTTTGTAGGCCCTTACATGCTTCTCCAACACCAATGACCTCCTAAAAGTGGCAAAACGTCCCTTAAAGGGATGACATCCTCCTAAATTAGGGTTTAATTTATGAAAAAGATAAAATTTTAAGTGAATTGTTTAATATTACTTTGTTAAGGGGGAAATATTAGGGTTGTTGGCCCCTAATATTGTGTTTTACTCCTTATTTTGTGGAAAAGCTATGTTAGATAAATTGTGTATAAATAGAGATCATAAGATCTCATTTTAAACATAACTCTCTCTCTTGCGAGAGACTTGGTCTGAAATTTTTGCCCCCCTTGGCTCTTTTATCTCTTGCGCACTTGTCTTATGGATATTTTATGAATGATTGATGGAGGAGGCCTAGCACTAACTTTGGATGATGCTTTCTAGCTCTTGTGGTGATTTATCTTGGGATTTCTCTTGATCTTGCTATGTATTTCTACTATTATGCTATCATTTTTTCAAGTTCAAGTATTGTTATGCTAAGAGCTAGGTGGGAAGTATAAGGGAATACACTGCCACCATATCTTTCATCATTTTATTGCTTCATATCATTGATTAAGGGTTTACTAAGATAATTATTATGGAATACACCCTCTTAGCTTAAACCCTAGCTTAGGGAAACTTGCCTTGGGGAGTAAAAGGGCTTACACCCATGTTGACCAAAATTTGGTCACCTATATATTCCCACTTCTGGAATAATAATAAAAAAATGATATTGGAAGATGAATATTTTTGAACTATTATATGTTCAATTCATATCCCTTGGTATCATCTTCACCATGCATTTCACGGAATCAAAATCAGAGTCTTCATGACCAAGATACACATACTTCTGTCCAGAAGTCCAATGGAGGTATTACAAGAAGAAATATAAAAAATGTTCTAAGTGACATGCTCTCTCCTCTGCTTTCCCTCCCCCCCTCTTATTTTATACTTAGTTATATTTCCCATTGACTCATTACTTTCATATTCCCCTTACCATTTTCCACTCTTAGGATTTTTTCCTTTTTCCTTTCCACTCTTAGGATTTTTTCCTTTTTCCTTTCCACGTTCACGTTCACATTCATTTCCCTCTTTCTTTATTTTCCCATTTCTTTTTATTTTCTTTTCCATTTTCATTATCCCATTTTTCCATTTATTTGTTTTTCCCTGCTTTCCTTTTCCAAATTTCACGTAATTCCTTTATTTCCCATATATTTCTTTTGATTTTCATATTTTCCATATTTCTTTCCATATTTCACGTGACCCATTATATACTTTCCAGACTTAGTCTTATTTAATATGGCTTACCGCGGGTTTGCAGGTTGGTGATATTTCCCAAAAGTATGTTTTATCTCTGCTACCCTCACAATGCACCTTGACTTCCACCACCTTCATAATGCACACAACTCTTTTACTACTCTTTACTATGTAGCTCCTCCAACACTTAGCCAAATATATGAGTTACCACAGGTTTACATTTCCTATCCTAAGTTCTATGAGGAACATCTCCAAGTGACACATGGGACTTTATTAACCATTAGAATGGTGCCACATGGAAACTAATTAATGGAGACACGTGGAAACATATAAGAAGTGACACATGCCGTAATTTCATTGGATGAAATATGGAAACTTCTTATTGGCATATTGTTGGCCTACCAAGTGATGACATGTGTCAAAATTTGGTTGCATGACTCATCATTTCTGACTAGGCATATTGGTGGTTGACTGGGCATGAAAATTATTATTATATTCAACAATTTTCTAAGGGTTGAATCCTCCAAGCTCTGGAGTCTCTTCTCTTCTTTATTTATTGTCAAGTGTATGTTACACTTAACATTATATACCATTAAGACTCTTTTATTCTCATACATGTGGGATAATATTAATGAAGAAAAGTCGAATTTCAACAGCGGAGGTCGAAATTAAATCAAGGGTCCATATTTACCAATCAAACTTGATCTGTTGATTAAGGTTGGTTGTCATTGATGTCAACCCTTGAAGAAAGACCCGTAGCACAAAAGTTTGGGTAATGGACCCAATATTGTTTGATGTAAATATGACTCATTATTGTTTTGTCATTGTTGACAAGAAGTATATATGGATGAACTCCAAAGTGGTCCCCTTATGGTGAAAGCCCTCTCGAGAAGATGCTTTGTGGAATAAGAGAACCCATGCTTAATTGTGGAATAATGAGATGAAGGAAAGTGAATTTGTCAGGGAACATATCCTATATGGATAGTGCTTGTCATGTCATTTCCGGTGGTATGTGGAACGTCACATAATTCCTCGCGGTTAGAGAGTTATGGCCATGAGAAGTTGGAGACCTCAGGTTTGGGTAATGGACCCAAGTTTGTTTGATGGGTAATGGTATGAGTTATGATATATTTTTAGATAATACTATTCTATATGGATAGTACATGTCATGCCATTTCTTTTGGTATGTAGAACACCACATAAATCCTCATGGTTTGAGAGTTATGGCCTTACGAAGTTGGAGGACCCTCATATGTCATCTAGAAGCCCCAAAAGGTCAAAGTAATCAAAGTGGTTTAAGAGATTTTAAAAGGTAAATAATAAAGTGAAGTGATGAGT
>ML776880.1:1601615-1622061 GCA_009831015.1 Picea engelmannii
TCTGAGGTAACCAAGGATATCTAAACTAGAATTCTGAGTGAAGGTGAAGAAAAGAAGGCCGAAATGCAAGGAAGGATAAATTCTTTTGATGGTGCTTTCTAAGGTATGTTATTTACAGGTCATCTCACCATTTTCGCTATAACATTTTTTCTATAATGATTCAGACGGTGAAATTGCTATGCAAGTGAGAAACCATATCCAAGTATCTGTGGTAAAAAAATCAGCTTGTGGGTCATATTTTGGGAGTTACACTCCATGGAAAATAGGGTTTGTGGCCAGTCCTGAAACTAGTCAAAATCAGGTGTTTCGGGTAAAAACATCATAACTCTTCATAACAGATCCAAATTCAGTGAGACAAAATGTGTTGGTTAGGGGCCAGTCTTTAGTATTATGTGTAATAGTTTTAGATCAATTCATAAAATATTTTGTGCAGGGAACGCTCTACAATGTCGCTCTCTAGAATAAGCCAGAATTCAACAAGGTATGCCATTTTTGCTATAACTCCTTTTTTGAGAGGTTCCAAGTAGTGACACTTGGAGGAATTGCATAAAACACATTGAAGAAAATTGTGTATCAGTTTCATATATTTATACATTACAGGTTCAAAGTTATGATTACTTCAAGTTAGGGTTGTTGACTAATCAGAAACTAGGCATGTGAGACTAAAGAAAAGTTTGATGAAAATGCTAGTCTCTTGTTTTTAAAGTTAAGGAAGGTTTGCAGGAATGTGATCATATATACCAGGTCTATTATAGAGCTAAACATCAGATTTGGATGATGAAATTGATGAGGTCTTTTGGTTGTGGTACATGTTAAGTACATGGTTGAGACAAGTAGTTGATGAGTTGGTGCAT
Organism: Picea engelmannii; assembly: GCA_009831015.1. Taxonomy (NCBI): domain Eukaryota; kingdom Viridiplantae; phylum Streptophyta; class Pinopsida; order Pinales; family Pinaceae; genus Picea; species Picea engelmannii. The sequence continues at coordinate 1,602,470 of ML776880.1, forward strand.
ATACATGAGGTGTATAGTTGATGATGTTGGTACATATTGATGAGTCATAGTTGATGAGTAGTTGACACATGATTGGAACATACTTGGTACATGGTTGTCTGCACTTGTTTATGGTACAGGTTGATTACAGATTGAGGTACAGGTTGATGCATGGTTTAGATTTATTGGTACAGGTTTACAGTAGTATATCTCACAGTGATAGTGTGACAGTGGTTCCATCATTCTAATTCTACTTTAGGGTGGTAGGACAGGGCAAGGACAGGTGGTTGTAGCCACCTTTTGGTTGTAGCCGGAGAACATTGGGGGTTGTAGCCTCCTTCTGGTTGTAGCCAGAGAATTGGGAAGTTGGAGCTTCCCTTAGGTTGTAGCCTAAGAAACTAGGGGGTTGGAGCCTCCTTCCAGTTGCAGCTAGAAAAGAAAGGAAGTTGGTGCTTCCAATGAATGTAATTCTTCAAGACATATAAGAAAAAACATTCCGTGGTTTTCTCCCGATTTGGGTTTCCACGTAAAACACTGGTGTACTGTGTATGTGTGTGATTGTTTATTTCTTACTGCTCATTATTGGATAATAATTATACATTGATATAACATTTGAATAAAAAGGATTATAATTACGCTATTACTGATTCACCCCCCCTCTCAATAATCCAACATGATCGACGGTGGCTAAGTGATGATGTTGCAATGGCTATAGCTTGAGCTCCGGGTGTCAAAATCGTGAAAACTCTATACCGTTGGAAATTTATTTCGACGTAGAAGATGTGGGTACAGGTTTGAAATGTTTAAAATTGATACATTTTTCTCAGAAATTAAAATATCAGTGAGATGCATTTTTAGTGAGCCTGCGTGACAACTCAACTTCACGAGCTCATATCTTGAGATCCGAGCGAAGGATTTGGGAAAATTTTATATTGTTGGAAAGATGATACGATGAAGAGAACATCAGAGGTGGTTTACATGGTTAAAAATTTGGTTTTCACTTCCACAAAATTAAATTACAGTCATCCTATTTTAATGGGAAATTAATTAAATTGTGAAAATAAAGTTTAATTAAAACTTTTATTAAAAAAGGAGAGGGACCCATTTTCAATATACATATATTAATGATGTGAGTTCATTAATGAAGAATTAATGAGGCATTAATTAAAGAGAATGTTTCAAAAAGAAACTTGTATGAGAATTTCTAGAAGGTAGAAACCCTAACTGCTCAAGCAATTAGAAAATCTCTCCTTGAAAAGAGAAGAGAGGCTTCATCAAAGAGTCCAAGAATCAGTATTGTCAAAGGGGCAGGGTAGAAGATAAAAGGAAGAAGAAGGTATATACATGGATACACATTCAAACTTCTGATCAAAATACATAAATCTCCATCTTCTTCATTTTTTTTTTTTTAATTCTTCTACACCATTTCTCATAGTTTTATGCTTGAATCTGAGAGTTGGGCACAGGGATGAGTTGTTGAGTGTTATTCTTATATTATTCTAAGATATTTTCTTATATGATCATGGAGTATTTTCAGCCACCTATATGGCTGTCAAATATTTTCTAATGAATAACATCTTTCATAAATAAAACTCCACAAAGAATTCCTTCAGGGTTGATCTTGACTGTGCTTTGTAACCAAGAGTTTTGAATACAAAGTATTTGAGGTTGACCTATCAAATTATCTTTTGACCTTGATTGAATTACTCTGTTAAAATTCTTTGAGATGATCAAATAATTCTCTCCTATGAAGAAGATATATATATATATATATATATATATATATATATATATATATATATATNTAAGAAGATTGTGTGTGATGTTAATCACAATTTAATTCTGATGTCGAAGTGCTCCTTCAATATTTTCTTTTGTTGCACATAAATATTGTACTCATGTTATTGAAGAACCATTTTATTTCATAATCTGAAGCAATAAATATTTAGGGTTTGCTTCCTAGCACTCTCCTAATCCAAGATATCATAGATATATCGTTTAGTCCAAGAGGAGTACCACCTCTCTAAAAACGAAGGCGGACTAATGTCCTCATGAGGTTGTCATTTCAGTCCTGACGGATTCAAGAATCAACAACCCCCAAGGAGGTAGCTTCTCTAATCTATTTTTGACTCCATTAACCTAATAGTAAAGGCACTAATTGTACTCTTTTTTCATTGGAGATATAAAATCATTGCCTTGGGAAACACAATCTTTGACCTTTTGAAAGTTATCTTGCTCGAAGTTGATTTATCTCATTGAAAGGAGTTTTCCCCTACTAGGGCGTCCCCTCTCTCCCAAAACTCTAATTTTTGTTAGAAAATTTAACCTTTAGCCATTAGGGTTGCATAACCCTATCTATTAGCACTCTCATAACTCTTAATCTAACCCTAGACTAGCTCTCTAACTTTCCTCATTTACTCCACTAACTGGGGCACAAATTTTGAGGTAGTTATTAGAAAATTTTCATGGTTAATTTTGTTGTTGTTAAGCACTGAATCCTATAGCCATACAGATACTATTTTCTGTAGAAAACACTTGTTACAACAGCCATCTAATCTACGTCCTTAAGTGCCTTTTTTCATCCTATGTTTATAGTTAAACTTACTGTTGATTTACTTAAGTAGTCTAGATATTTACATGCTGATTTTAGATGTTTTTAATGATGATATAAGTTGATATATACTTATTCAAATTAGGGAAAGCAATCTTAACTTTCTGATCCGACTAATATATATCGTTGCAAGGTGTGTTTTCTTGTGTCTCAGGCAGGTACAATCATCTGTAGAAATACTATACATGTGGGGCAGCCATTACTTGACTTGAAAGGCATCTCTCCCTATCATTTCATTCCACTTAGACTTGACCTCTACGGGATTAATTTTCACTTCCCTCCATCTCCATCTCAATCCCCCTAGAGTCACTGATATCTCCTCCTTAGAGTGACCTAGTCACCCTTGAAGTGAGGGACCTACATCGAGGTGACATTGGGTGTAGGATTCCTAAGTTGTAGCACTTGTTCCTTGCTTGGTTCAAGATTTTACCAACCTACAACTTGCACTATAACAAGACCCATCAACACTTCACAACATTATTTTCTTATGGTTGAGGAACTAATTATCAAGTGCGAATATTTGACAAAAAATCTATTTATTTATACATGGCCTGCTACCATTCAAGTTGACATTGGGCATCTGAATAGGTAACATGATTAGAAGTTTCAAGTACATGAGTCAACAATGCAATGATAGCATGTTTCTTTTGACTTCAAGTTTGTCAGCATGAAGATATATCACATACATCAGGACTAGTAGCTTCAGTGGTCTTTGCAAACAAGAAAGGGGTGAACTATTTTTCAATGTAGATGTTAAATCAAAAGTCAAAACAATTTCATTCGACAGAGATGAAGGACCAGTTGAAATGGATATTGATGAACCAATCGAATTGGAGGTCGATGATCGATTCTAAATAGAAGTAAATTTTGAATGTCCAGTCAAGGAACCGAAAAATGGAGCAGGAGAACTAGAGTCGAAAAAAACATCAAGGTGATCATCCTGTAACAATCCAAAGGAGGCATTCAACAACTTGATGCCAGGATACTTCTCATCAAACCATACATTTTTTTCTAATAATGATTTGTTTTTTGACAGGATCAAACCATTGATGGACTTTATACTCTTAATAGTATCCCATCATGATGTAATAGTGACTCTTTGCATCCAACTTATTTATTCAATGATCGTAATATGAGCCTAAAAAACACATTGAAACACATGGAGGTGGTTGGATGAGGGATTATTTCCACACCATTTTTCTACTACAGTCACCAAAGGAACAACTAGAGTTGAGATGCGATTGTGTAGATAGTTTGCACAATAGACAACTTTAGTCCATAAATGCTTAGGAAAATATCTATCCTGCAAAAGTCATCTAGCCATTTCGACGAATGTCTTATTATTTCATTATGCAACATCATTATGCTGAGGTGTATGAGGAATTGACCATTTCTATTCAATACCAGATCAAACTAGGTATTCTTCAAAGGGTCAATTAACATAATCACCACCATTTCCTGATCTCATGAACTTGATGGGTCAACCACATTGATTTTCAACAAAGGCTCTAAATTCTTTGAGATTTTCAAAGACAAGATTATTATTCTTCATAAAATAAATCCAATTGAAATCTGAGAGGTCATCAATGAAGGTCGATATATACCTTGAACCTTCTAGGGAAGGTATATTTATGCAACATAGATCACTATGAATTGACTCAAGGAGGTTGTGTTCCCACCATGCTTTTCCAAATTAGAAAGGTGACTGATGATGCTTGTCAATCACACATCCTTTATAAACTATATCCCACGGGGGGGGTGGGGGGGGGCGGAATTCAAGTAAACCAACAACCATATTATGAGTTTCCATCAATTGTAGACTTCAAAAATTCAGGTGTCCAAGTCATTCATTCCAAATTCGACTTCGTTCATTAGTGTGAAAATGAATCTCCCACAATATATATATCATGATGACCCCTACAACATCATCCTTCGTTACATCAATACCAAACTTTTCCTAATCATCTCACAGTCTTCGTATACTACCACAGTCCTTTACTCTCCAGTAGGGTTTCCATGTCTACTGCCCATACTGCATAATTTAATCTATTCATAATTATGGGATTGGTAATCGAATCCATCTATAATATCTAGAAAAATTAGATATATTTCCATAAGTTATAGTATGTAAATAACTGGACCAGAGTCAATCACACAACATATCAAATGCATCCTGATTTGTGGCCAAGAAGCGATCTTTCAAACCATCTGCTTCGATACCATGTTAGGGATTTGGTGTAACCTGATATGAAATAGATAAATAAAATTGTAGATAATCGAAGAGAAATATTTTTTTGAAGATAAAGGGTGGTGTCTAAAGACACCATTATAACACTTAAGCACAATGCATTATGATCATAACATCACAATTCATATTGGAAATCTTATAGATAAAAATGACATCGACATGATGATAATGACACATCGGGTCTTCTATTTAGAGCTTCAAGATCTAACCAAATTCCTTTAAATTGGGAGGATCCTTTCCACATATAACGGTCGGTGGTTGGATTTGACTCTGTCAAATCCCTGCTATAAATTCCGCTTGGCAAGTATGCTTGACTAAACTATCCATGCGTCCAACATATATTCGATTGCTTAGTTGATCGATCCACCAACCTCCTATCTTTGACTATTGGTTGACTATTCGACTGGAGAGCTTGTCGTCTATTTGATCGAATGATGTAGATATCTGGTTGGTCACCCAATTGAATGTTTACAGATGTAGGTTGACCACCCAACTAACTAATTCCAGGAGAAGTGTAATGAACTGTCTGAACTTGATGTTCCAAGATTGTCGATTGTGCTTCTTATGTTGAATTTATATTTTTTTATTTTCTTTATGTTGGCTACTAAACCATTGTCTTAGGTACTATTGTTTGAATCTAGTGTTGATCAACCACTAGATATTGGAATTTTAGTTTTATCTGCACGAGAGGGTCGACCAATGTTGAAGGAATTGGCTATTGATAGTTTATAGGATGGTTGACAGAGGCTTATTCTTTGAGTTATTTTTCCTTTTAGCTTCTCTTTTCTTTTCAAACCAATCCGAGCCTTGTTTTATGGATTCTGACATTGTAATTCTTGGTTCATTAATATTATAAATAATACTACCATTAATAAAATATCAAATATTCTTTAATAACTGAGAGAAATAACATGCATGAAACCACATGTAAGACAAATTAGCCATAAATAATTCTGCATATTGCTTACATGAAATAAACTAAAGTATCATCAATTTTTTACCAATATTCATTCAACATCTATAAATCATTCAACATAACTCAAAACAATAATGATATTACTAAAAGGCTTGTAGTTAATAATAAGACACAGAACAATCCGCAGATCGAGTCAAATCCACAAACTTGGTAAAAACATTTCTTTGTCTGTGTCTGAGATTCTCAATTAATTATAGCTTCAAATTGATTCTTAGCATTGACTATCAAGTTCATCTAAAACCATCCACATCTATTACATGGTTGATTCCCCTATTTATATAAAAAAATTATCTTAAAATAATTTTTAGTCTAGCTTAAGTAAAGAAAAAAAATCAAAGTGGACTAATCCATGTGTATTCTTTCAGTTATCCTTTTTCCACTGTAGGGGATTTTCCTCATCATATGCGGAACATTGAGCGAACATATACTCACAAGTATGTACATAAGGAAATTAATGTTGATCCATAGGTGCGTTGAGCACCTCCTTCATCTCCATAACACACTGCTTGAATTTTCCCAGCTTGGTGCCCATGAACTGTAGGACCACCAATGCCTTCATGAGGCCTTCCAAAAATTTCCTTACCTTCCCTCTCGCAAAATTTGTTATGTGAAGAAAATAAAACACATACTTCTTGTCCTGATAGATGTGTTGTTTGATTATATAATTGATATCTACAAATTTTCCAGGCGAGCCAAACTCAGGGAGTTGAATATCTCTCATCTTTTCATTTATCGTTTTCCAGTTCTTGAGACACTCCTAAATTTCTTGCATATTTTTTTGTGTCTCCAAAACTTTCTGGGTCTAGTACTCAACAACTCTTTGTATTCTCACTATGCTATCATATATCAACATTCTGATTCCATGTTCTTCTTCACCTAAACCCTTTTGGATTTCCTTGACATACTCAAGTTGGGTCAGAGTCTTGTGTGCCTTTTCATACCATCTCAGCATGTCTTTGTGTGACACTAGACATAGTAGAGTATCCTCTTTGTAACTTATATCCCGAGCCATGAAAATGTCTCTCTCCATCTTGAAATGGTTGTATTCTTCTAGGAATGTAGCTCTCAGAATAATTACTTCGTGAATGGTGTTTTCATAGTACTCAGCCTAGTGTCTAAGGTGTTCAAGTTCCCTTCTCATATACTTTACCTCTCTTTCATATTATTTTTCTCTATCTATGGTGGCATCATATATGGACATCCCTGCTCCTATCTACTCACTCACTTTGGCCTTCTTGGTGTCAAACAAAGTCTCCTCGGTAGTGACAACTACAATGTTGTCCAAAGTAAGTTTTCTTTTTATTATTTTCCTTTTCAGCACTAATTATATTTTCCTATCATATGCTATGGCTTGGGTATCTTCCAGTTCATCAATTGGTTTTGTTATATGTTGGTCACCCCATGATAGTATATTTCCTATTTTGTTTGTAGTGTGGAAGTGTTCCATGACATGTTCTTTACTTTTATCTATGGTTGGTGTACAACCATTGACTTCTCCTCTTCCTCCACCCGCCTCATTCTATTGGCTTTCCTTGTGGAAGGTTGCTCTGTACTACTGATTGGTTTTGTCCCTGCATCTATACACTACATGGAAAATACCCTATAGCATAGGTTTTTATGGAAGACACTATAAAAATAGTCCAAAAATCCGTTTATATCAAAGCGAAGGCGAGCGGGTGGAAGTTTTAGTAGATGTTTTTTAGGTGATTTTATAAATACATAATGCATTGGTGCATTTTCTACTACAGATGCATTGGTTCTCTAAAAAATAACACACCATGGTAGGGTTATTTAAAAATAAAATATACTCTAATGCGCTACTTAAATACTGATGCAATGATGCACACCATTGCTCTAACAAATGATGCACCATGGTAGGGTTATTTAAAAAAAAATATACTCAGGTGCACTAATTAAATACTGACACACTAGTGCATCTAATAATCGATCTCATCGTAACAGGGTTAAATAAAAAACAATTACCGGATGTAAAATTTATTTTCACCCTTTTCAGTGTTGTAGAGCTCTCATACACTGGTGCAACTTTTTCCTCTCTGAAGCGCCTTTCCATCAGTGCTTCCCTTGCTTTCCTACCTTCTATCCATTTCTTAGTGCATGGATTTCATATTTCTCCAAATGGTGGGAATTTTTTTTTTTAAGACTACGTGGCAAACATACCTCCCCAACAAGGAAATGTCCAGGTAATGTATTTATTTCTTTATAACTTAAAATTTTAGCGGATTAAAATTCAAAATACAGTTAAATTTCCATTGTTTTTAAATTTTTTTTCTGCACAGTGCGTTCGAGTTGTTCATCTCACACCACAGACAATGCACCTTGAAAATTTACAGGGTGCACTGAAACACCATGCCTTATTTTTTCGGTGGTCCATCTGAAATATCTAACACACTGGTGCATTGGGTAAACGTTAATGCACCAATGCGTATTTTTACCGATGCACTGCCTAAAATAATATAGTTTACTTTTCGTGGTGCGTCGAAATAACGTTAATGCACGGGGGTGTTACGTTAAACGATGCACCGCATAAATCAAATATATTATTTTGTGGAGTGCATTGGAAAACTTATGCATTGGTGTGTTAATGATTACTGAACGCACCTCCATAAAATATTAGAGCCTAAATGTCAAAGTACCGTAGTTATCATTTTTTTTTTTTTAATTATTGGTGCATCATCTTTACTGTCACACACCAGTGCATGTCAGGAAAGGCTACACACCGCAATAACAAATTTAAAAAAAAATGGTTTTACAGTGCTTTAGGATTTTAAGTTTTTATTATTTTAGGTGGTGTGTCGCACATCGGTGTAGTAAGGTTATACAACACATCGCATAAAATGATATAATTTTTTTTATACGGTGCATTATTTTACATGCACATACCGTAGATGATGCTCACAAGTAATATACGCACCGCAGGAGGTGCGTGACGTTTTTTGGGTGCACCGATGATGATATTTACTTATTTTTTAAAGAAAGTTATTTTTCTGTATTTATAAATAAATTTCTCATTTACTAATTTTTTTATGTTTTATGTATGAGGATGATGTATTTTATATGTTAATCATTCATATACGTCAATAGAGAGAGAAACAACATCAGTAGGAGAAAATGGTTGACCTATACAATGTTGTACATGATTGGGAGGCGAGGGAGAGGGATTTGTACCCTCACCCTATTACTGTAGGGACCCAAGTCCTCTTAAGGAATGTAGGCATCCTTAAGTACTATGATGAGGCTACATCTCTGAAAGGGAACTCCGGTTCCTTGGTGTAGTTGATATGATGATGGGATGTCCATCGATAGGCTTTCCGTGTCATTCTTGATCAATGGTATCAACCCACTGAGGAGGATATATATTTTATCACTAGGCTATCCAAGAGAGGGGAGGATTTTACCCAATTCCCTGATGTTCCGGTCAGTGTTGCATCAAATATTCAACTCATGTACTCTCAGACATATATTGTGGTTGATGTACTTTATCCAGCCAATTTTCAAGTGTCTGGTGGACAACTACGGATATCTTCTTTCAGTGCAAAGGAGGTTAGGTTCCTCTGTAATATCCCTAAGGCCGAACCCAATTGTAAATGTAAATACAAATGTACTTAAGCTGGTGAGCTGTTTTGATATCATTTTTGTATGCACATTTCATGACATAGTGCGCACATGTACTGCGCAGTAAAATGAGGAAGTGTGCACATTCCGGGATACCGCGCGCAGCATCTGAAGTGTGCACGATGTGGATGCCAAGGAGCCTTTGTGTATATGATATGTTTAATAGGCTGGTGAGGGAGTTATTATAAGATAGGATGCTTATGTTTTGATTAGGCCGTAGATCCTAGATGTTAAAGGCCAGTGCACCTGTTTTTGTACATGTCTCATATTTAATATAAAATACATCATTGTGCGCAGACCGACCACAATAAAAGAGATGGGGGACTAAACTCTACTAGTTCGAGAAAGGGTGGGGCCTAAAAGTTAAGGAAAAGGGATAATCCAGGGAGATTAAGCCAAAAAGGAATATTATATTAATATTTCTTGATCATAAAGTATGGATAATTATTTTATCCTAAGTTCCAAAGTTGCGGACAAGTGGACCAAAGTAGCTCCCAACATGACAAGTGTCAAGTTGGAAACATGCATACATATTGTTGGGACTTAGCTAATTTTCACACTTCCCCATCATTCATACCATCATCTTTTCCATGATTTCTTCAATCATTGAACGATCATTCAACCATGATTCCATGACCATTTTTTTCACTCACACAATCAGTTATCCTCCATAATTTCTGAAAATATACGGAGATTGTATCCATGACCACAGAGGTTGGTGTAGCTGGCTAGCTCGAGAGTGGGACTGAAGAAGCGGGTTGTCAGGCCCGTGGGATATTGAAGAGGTGGGTTGCCAGGCCCGTGAGCAATTCTCTGGGTGAGAGAATTGCTGGGAATTGACTTCCTGAAGGTGTTGAACTGCAACTACAGGGCTCTGAGACTTCATGTCCGGCCTGTTGCTGAATACCTAGAAGGGAAGTGGGGAAGATGAGGGACTGTTGAGCAGAGAAGGGGCACACTTCCTTGGGTGGGACAGGCATGTGGGGAATGAGGGACTGTAGGTTGTTAGTTGAGTGAGCACCTGGGACGAAGTCTTTCCTGTTGTCCATGATCCTTTAGCCTAGTTAGGAATCCCTTTGCCTGGGTGGAGTTTAGTCCCAGCTCGGGGGTGACTCACTGTTGAGAGTGATGAACAATGCGGTATAAGGCTGGGAGGTTTGTGGACAGTCTGCATGCAGTTGGTGACATTATTACCAAGATTAGTGCCATTTGTGTGATAAAATTACATGTTGTAATATTATTTACGTGTTCAGTTTTATGGGTTTATCTTATGCATGGTTATGATTGTCTGTATATTTGTGGGTATTTCTTGTATATGCTACATGTGTATGTTACGGTGATTTCAGTGTGAATCTATGTATTTATAGATATATTTGTATGCTTACATTTTATATATAATGCTTCCGCAAGAGGTCTGTGTGTGGATATGTTAAATCACATGCAGATAGAAATTTATGTGACATAGCTTAGTTTGGATGCTGAGTATGTTATAGTATGCTCCACATAGAGAATGGATGTGTTCTCTGGTATAACGTGGCCTGGTATGGATGGTCTGGGATGTTATAATATGGTATCAAAGCTAAGTAAAGCATCTGGGCAGTGACATTTCCCCACCTGTGGGTGGTTGGGGACGCTACAATATGGTATCAGAGCTAAGTAAAGCATCTGAGCGGTGGCATTTCCCAGCCTGTGGATGGCTGGGGATGATACAATACGGTATCAGAGCCTCAATTCCAACACAGAGCCTGGATGGGCCAGAAAGGTTCATTTGAAGTGAATAATCAGAGAAGATTAATTTCAAAGTGGACAAATTTCAAGTCACAGAGCGTCCATGGTAAATTTTGGCACCGCGCGGAAAAGTTGGCGTGCAGGTGCGCACAGTAAATTGTGGCACCGCACGAAAGAATATTGTGTGTGGATGCGCATGATAAAATTAGAATTGCATGGTATGCACACACATAATAATGATGCGTGTGGTGTGCGCAGTATTGGCATAGCATAGTGGAGTTTGGTAGCTATGCGTGCAATGTGGGTAAATGTTGACGCGCGACAACTTAGTTAGTGGTGCACGCAAAGTTTTAATGCACATAGGAGACATACTAAACTCTGGCATGGTGTGGCGCATCGAGTGAAATGCGCGCGAAATATTTGCATGCGGTGGATATTGGCTCGTGACATAAAATAAGTGCGCGCAAGTTATTGGCGCGCTACACAAGAGTAGTGCACAGTTATTGGCGTGACAAAGAAGTGATACATAGCAGTTTTTAAGTGCGTGAAGCACGATTTACCTTGTGTGGTTGTTGAACATGGTAAATACAGGTTACATGTAGCAATTTTGTGTGCACGAAGTTGCTTGAAGGGTGAACAACAACAAAAAACCAATGAATTTCTGCAACGTTTTATATCATTTGAACATCATCGGTTTTGCAACACATTTTTTAGAGCCTTAAAAGCATTTCTAGCAACTCAAAAACCACGAGAACAGAGGGTTCCAAGGCACACTTTATCTTTACAACTCAAATAAAAGAGCTCGAATAGATCTTTCTAATGGTGTAAATGGTTCGTCAAACAGAGCTTTTATGAGAAGAATACAACAGAAACAGTGAAGGGTAAATTATAAGACCCAACTAGCTCCATGGAGCCATAACTTCTGCTCAAGACTTGGAATTGAGCATGTGAGAAGGCGTTGGAAAGGTCTTGGATAGTGGAGTATAATTATCCACCCAGAAAATTGATCAAGGCATTCAAATTTCCAGGAAATCAGAAGAAATAATTCTAATATATATTATTGAACCAGAATGGTTCATATTCTCATGAAATTGTTGAAACAATTAGCCTGACAAGTTTTGTTGGCTGCACATTTTGCAGAGTTAACAAAAACTGGATTGAGATCAGTTTAGAATCCAGAGTAATGGAAGAGGCACAAGGTAATTACACCGAGGAATATGAAGTCAAAGGTATGGATGTCCATTTGAGCATCGAAGGAACAAACTCCAATGGACATGGAGAAGAAATGAATGAAAACATGAATATGGCAGAGATCATTAAAAATTTGCAGAAGGATGTACAAATCCATAAGGATGATAATGAAAGTCTTATGAGAACCAAGGAGTAGTAGGATGACTTCAAGATGAAGTTATTACAGAGATTAAAAAGAATAGAAAATAAATTGGATAAGGAGAGTGGCTCAAGCAAATTGGGAAGTCACAAGTCTCATGATGAGAAAAGAAAAGCGAGAAGTGTTAGCAGGCATCACCACCACTTCTTGAGGAGTTCCAATAAGAGATCAGATAGCATCTCAAGTCCATATCCTTTTAGAAAGAACAAGAGGTTTGGGGTGGATGAGCTACGAGGAGAAATGAACAAAATCAAACCTCCTACATTTGATGATGAGCACAAGAAGGATGAAGATGCAGAAACATGGTTGTTGGGCATGAGAAAGTATTTCCAATTTCATAATTATTCTTATCATGCAGAAGGCAGAATTGCCATCTATCAACTCAAAGGAAAATCATCCATGTGGTGGGATCAGCTTGTGCAGGTGCAATACATCAAAGAGAAAAGTGTTACTTGGAAGGAATTCAAGAAGTATTTGGAGAAGAAATACTTGAATAAGAGATACTATGAAAAGAAAATGAAAGAGTTCTTCGAACTCAAGCTGGGGAGTATGACAATAGATGAATATGAAAGAAGGTTTTTAGAACTGCTAAAGTATGTCTCTTTCATCAAGGATGAGATAGTTAATATTCGAAGGTATTTGAGTGGATTTCCATCATTCATCAGTGACAAAATACAGTATGATGATCCAAAGACATTGGAGGAGACCATAAGGAGAGATAAGTGCCTATATGATTAGTTGAAATCAAGGCCAACTTTCCAAAAAGATTGGGAAGACAAAAAGAAATTCAAGGTGGATCAATGGAAGAAGGGGTCTAAGCCACCATTCTTTAGAAATAATACGCAGGGACAAAAAACTCCTAAAGAACCCAGAACGATTGACACGGGGAGTCAAAGGCCAAGACAACCACCTATTTAATGTTGGGGTTGTAAAGGGGATCACATGTTCAGAGATTGTCCTCACATAAGTGAAAAATGAAAATTGTTCACAATGTACAGAAAGATGAAACAGTGGAGGACATGGGAAGAAAGGTACCCAGGATCTATGCATTCCTGGACAACAAGAAAGTAGAGTATCAGTCACATATGATTGAAGTGGAAGGTATGATCAACAACTAAACCATTGCTATTTTAATTGATTAAGGAGCTAGTCATAGTTATATAGATCCTAAGATGGTGGAAAGTATGCATCTGCCAATAAGAAAGCATGGGAAATCTTGGTTGGTGAAGCTGGCTATAGGAGCCGAAAGAAAAGTTAATGAGATGGTTAAGTCATGTCTTATGGACATGAATGAAATGAGCACCCGGACAAATTTGGACATCTTTCCTTTAGGTTCCTATGACTGTCTAATTGGGATGGATTGGTTGGACCAACATCATGCCCTCCTAGACGGTCATAACAAAGAATTTCCTTGCTTGGATGAGGAAGGGAAACTAAGGAATGTCCAAGGAATTCCCAGGGTAGTAACCATTAGAGAAATTTTGGCGTTGTAGCTGAAGAAATGTTATAGAAAAGGGTGTCAAATATTTGCAACACATATGGAAGAGACACCTAGATATAAGGTGCCAAATTTGGAATATCATTGATCCATGTGGATATCCGTGGCCACCCACCTTTTTCGACTGGGTCAAAACAATTTTCTGGCAATTTTGGCAATTTACTATTTTTAGCAATTTTTAACTTCTGGGGCCATTTTGAGGGCCCAAATGAAGTTTTTTCGAGATCAAGGTCCTCAATGATATACAAAGGCATGATTGAGCCCCCAAAATGAATCTCCTCCATAATACCTTTCCAACGAGCTATCACACGCCTAAAACGGATATCGTATGCAAAAGTCACGACCCCGGGAAGTTGATGTACTCACTTACCCAAACGGGGCCCACGTGAATTTTGGTGCTTCATCTCCTAGGGTTAGGTTTTTGGATGTCTAGGGTTTTTGGCATTCCTGTTTATTGTAAAAAGGCCTTCAGAGCCTCATTGTAACCATATTCTTGCGAATGCGAGTAGTTGTCACATCTCTTCTCAGAGATAAGCTGCCACCATTCTAGCGAGTCTTTTACTCTGTACCTTTACAGTCTCTGTACATTTATTTCATTAATAGAAATTGTGTATTATTGTATATCTGTGTTTATGTTTGCATCTCTGATACATTTATGTTATCTTATTGAATATCTGTGATATCTATGTGCATTTCTTTATTATATCTCCACTCGCATTTCGTGCCGAAAATAATCCAGATCAATCATGTAGTCTTAGAATAATTTAAAGATGTGTTCATGGAGGTACCAGGACTACCCCCAAGGAGGAACATTGATTTCTCTATAAATCTAATCCCCGGAGAAGCTCCAGTGTCAAAGACTCCTTACATAATGAGTACACTAGAGCTGAAGGAGTTGCAAATGAAACTTGAAGAGCTTCTAAAGAAGGGATTTATACGCCCAAGTGTGTCACCTTGGGGTGTCCCAATATTGTTTGTGAAGAAGAAAGATGGAGCATTAATATTGTGCATTGATTTAAGACAACTGAACAAAGTGATGGTTAAGAACAAGTATCCTCTGCCAAGGATTGATGATCTTTTTGATCATATGAAGGATGCAAAGGTCTTTTCAAAGATAGATCTTAGATCAGGATACCATCAGGTAAGAATTAAAGAGGAAGACATCAGCAAGACCACTTTCAGGACAAGTTATGGTCATTATGAGTTCACAGTGGTTCCATTTGGGTTGTCAAATGCACTAGTTTTTTTCATGTGCTTAATGAATGGTGTTTTCCGAGAATATTTAGACAAGTTTGTCATTGTCTTTTTGGATGACATTCTCATATATTCCAAGTTAGATTAACCAACTTTAAATATTTGTTTGATTAACCAACTTTAAATGCTAGGCAAAGAAGATGGTTAGAATTTCTAAGCAAATATGACTTTGATATAAAGCACATCAAGGGGAAAGAGAACAAAGTGGTTGATTCACTTAGCAGAAGAGTGCATGAAATGTATGCTACATCCATTAGCGTGTATCAAACAGATTTGAAACACATAATTATAGAGACTGCCAAATCAGATTTACAATACAAGGATTTAGTGGAAAAACTACAACAAGATGATTTGCAGCAGAAAATTGGAGAATCCAAGCTAGATAAGGATGAAATTCTGATGTGCAGGGGCATAATTTATGTACCAAATTCCTAGGAGTTGAAAAATATGATATTGAGAGAAATGCATAATGTGTCTTATGATGGGCACCCAGGATATCAAAAAACTATAGCAGTTATCAAGAGCCAATATTATTGTCCAGGTATGAAGAAAGAGATTGCTGATTTTATTGCCAGAAGTTTGGAATGTCAAAAAGTAAAGGCTGAGCATAGACACCCAGCTGGTTTGCTACAGCCATTACCCATTCCTGGGTGGAAATGGGAATTTGTAACCATGAATTTCATTACCAAACTGCCTAGAAAAAACAAGCAACATGATTCTATCATGGTAGTGGTGGATAAGCTTACTAAAGATGCCCATTTTATTCCAATTAAGCTCACTCACAAGGCAACGAACATTGCTGATGTTTATATGAGGGAAATTGCTAGATTACATGGCATACTTAAGACAATTGTGTCTGACAAAGATAAAAAATTTACCTCTAAATTTTGGAAGGGATTATTTAATGGATTTGGAACAAATTTGAATTTTAGTACAACTTATCATCCAGAAACAGATGGACAAATAGAGAGGGTGAATCAGGTGATTGAGGATATGTTGAGGATGTATGTGATGGATAAACCATCAAAATGTGAAGACTACCTACAATTGGTAGAGTTTTCTCATATCAATGGGTACCAAGCATCTTTAAAGATGAGCCCATTTGAGGCACTTTATGGTAGAAAGTGCAACACATCGGTAAGCTGGGATAACCCAGCAGATAGAGTAGTGGTTGGGCCAGAATTACTTAGGGAAATGGAAGAGAAAATGTTGAAAATAAAACAAAATTTAAAGGCTTCCTAAGACAGAAAGAAAAGCTATGTTGATAAGGGCAGAACTCATAGAGAATTTAAAGTGAGTGACCATGTATTCTTGAAAGTGAAAGCCAACAGAAGTTCCCTGAAGTTGGGAAATTGTTCAAAAATGGTAGCTCGCTATTGTGGGTCATTTGAAATCCTAGAGAGGAATGGTCCAATAGCTTATATGATTGCATTGACTACATCTATGTCTATTCATAATGTATGCCATGTATCATTGCTAAATAAATATATACCTGATGCTAATCATGTTATTGATTGGAATGTGATTCAGGTGGAGGAAGAAGGCACTTTTCAAACGCATCCAGTGCGCATTTTGGACCGGAAAATAAAACAGCTCCAGAATCGATCCATAGGGTTTGTAAAGGTCCAATGGACCTAGTACGGTCCCGAGGATGCTACTTGGGAGCATGAGGATGCAATGCAGGAAGAATACCCACATCTTTTTGAGGATTTTTGAAATTTAGTTGTACATGGATACATGATGCACTGAGGACAGTGCATAAATAAGGGGAGGGGATTGTAATATGCCTAAGCCGAACCCGATTGTAAATGTAAATACAAATGTACTTACGCTGGTGAGTTGTTTTGATATCATTTTTGTATGCACATTTCATGGCATAGTGTGCGCATGTACTGCGCAGTAAAATGAGGAAGTGTGCACATTCCAGGATACCGCGTGCATCATCTGAAGTGTGTGCAATGTGGAGGCCAGGGAGCCTTTGTGTATATGATATGTTTTATAGGTTGGTGAGCCAGTTATTATAAGCTAGGATGATTATGTTTTGATTAGGCCAGAGAGCCTAGATGTTAAAGGCGAGTGTGCCTGTTTTTGTACATGTCTCATATTTAATATAAAATACATCGTTGCGCACAGACCACCATGATAAAAGAGATGGGGGACTAAACTCCATTAGTTTGGGAAAGGGTGGGGCTTAAAAGTTAAGGAAAATGGATAAGCCAGGGAGATTAAGCCAAAAATGAATATTATATTAATATTTATTAAATCATAAATGATCCGAAATCGGATCCAGAAGCCTGATAGGGCTTGAAAAATGCTCAAAAATGAAAGTGATCAAAATGAAACGAAACCAATGCCATTGCTTCCATCTCGTCTTCCTGATTCCGACGGTATATTTACTTTGTCAAACGGGCTCCGTATGGAGAAGATATCGCGTTCTGTCCGAAAAGTCAAACAGGTAAAAAAAGGGATGACTGTACAGTCTGTACAGTCCACGTGTCATGCTGACTGTGCAGAACGTATGGTCCATACAACTGACGTGGAAGCTCCAGCATATGACACATGGAAGCCTCGGGTGATGACACATGGCAGAGAATGATAGGTCGGTTTGGCGTACAGATGGGCCAATGCAGGGGTGACACGTGTCACCACTGTAAGGGTGACACGTGGCATGGATGACGTCATCATCTGATGTGGCAGGATGATAGGTGGCAGTACGGTCGACAGGTGGCAAGCACATGGTCCAATCAACAGCTGCCATGTGGCACCCTGTGATTGGTTGTTGGTTCATATGTAAAAGTTTTTGGCATGGCCGGGAGTCGAACCCGCGACCTAGTGTACGGGCTAAGGACTGGCAGGGTTGGGCTAGCCACCCACCCCACCGGTGGTTCTTATTAACTATATGGCCGAATTTATATTTGAATTGAAACAATGGTTTGTTCGGCGGGAAAAAGGGCTGGGGCTTAGCCCCAGCCCACGGTTCAACACATGGCACCACACAACCGGGAGCGCGGGGTATGAATAGGGCGCAACCCTCGGCGCCAACACGTAACCATTACCATGTGACCGGGTATAGTCCGAAAATAGGGTGTGGATATGAAGTTTTGTTACAACTAATAGGCCCGTGGCCCTATTCACATGCCACAAGACCGAGAGCGAGAGCGTATGGAGGGGGGCCAGCGCATGGGCGCGTGGCCACATGGCCCCCCATATGACCGCGAATAAAGGGTGCACGCGCCAATGAAGGGGGATGCACTCCTATTATAGTTTAAAAGTGGGTTTTTATGCCAAGTTTGGTTTTTTTATTGTTAAATAGCCTATTTTTGGCTGATTCTCTCCATTTTTGGGGGATATTGGGCATTTTTGGAGCCCAAATTCTTGGAGGAAGTTGGAGATGAGCAACCAAATTCAAGGCTATATAAACCAAGCCTGTTTGAGGCCATAAGAGAGCAGTCAGAGCAGAGTTATGCTGAAGAAAATCCAAGCCAAAGCCATTTTGATGCAGAGAAGCTTTTGAGAAGGAGACGCTATCGGATCATTTCTGGGAGCTTCGGACGTCCGTTTTGCGTGCTGTTTTCTTTTCAGGTTTCTTGAGATCTGGACGAACATGACCAGATCAGTCTTGTAGCCATTTTTCATTGCAGCGATGTACTTTTGAGCATTTGAACATAAATAAATAAGCCTCCCCCACAGAGACAAAGGCCCGAAGACGTAGGCAAAGTTGTGCCGAACTCCGTTATCAATCTGCGTGTTATGGTTTGCTGTTTATTATTTCATTTCAGATCTTCATATGTGTATATGGCTGTTATAATTCATCTTCTTTCCTCATTCTTTCACTAAGTTTCTCAAATGGTTAATTAACCCATGCAAAATTAAAACTCAACCATAGTCATTAAAAGATCCTACGGATCAAGTGGTATCAGAGCTAGTTGACGTTTGGATTTGAGTTTTGCATGTTAACCAGGGAAAAGATACAGCATGGTGAAGGCAATCTTGTTGCAGAGAATCCATTAGTTGGACTGAGAAAAAGAGCTTCTCACAGTGAGAAGATGGCATCGGAAGAAGGGATTTCTCAAGATGAGAAAGAGTTCCGGAAAACATTCCATGCTATGTCGGAGATGGTGACAGTTTTGTACGAAGATTATTTGGAATGGAAACAACCAGTTTTGGGTAATTATTCAAAAGGAAAAAGTGAAGAGGAAAAGGACAATCCTAAGATTCCTCCTTCACCTCCATCAACACCTCCTTCTTCTCCTTCTTCTTCAAGTTCAAGTTCTA
>ML776880.1:1622111-1658514 GCA_009831015.1 Picea engelmannii
CAACAAGCAAGCAGAGTATCAGTCACATATGATTGAAGTGGAAGGTATGATCAACAACCAAACCATTTCTATTTTAATTGATTCAGGAGCTAGTCATAGTTATATAGATCCTAAGATGGTGGAAAGTTTGCATTTGCCAAGAAGAAAGCATGGGAAATCTTATTTGGTGCAGCTGGCTGTAGGAGCCAAAAGAAAAGTTAATGAGATGGTTAAGTCATTTCTTATGGACATGAATGGAACGAGCACCTGAACAGTTTTGGACATCTTTCCTTTAGGTTCCTATGACCATCTAATTGGGATGGATTGGTTGGACCAACATCATGCCCTCCTAGGCTGTCATAACAAAGCATTTAATTTCTTGGATGAGGAAGGGAAACTAAGGAAAGTGTAGGGAATTCCTAGGGTCGTAACCATCAGAGAAATTTCGGCGTTGCAACAGAAGAAATGTTACAGAAAAGGGTGTCAAATATTTGCAGCACATATGGAAGAGACACCTAGAGATAAGGTGCCAAATTTGGAAGATCATGTAGTCTTGGAAGAATTTGAATATGTGTTCAAGGAGGTACCAAGAATACCCCTAAGGAGGGACATTGATTTCTCTATAAATCTAATGCCTGGAGCGGCTCTAGTGTCAAAGACTCCTTACATAATGAGTACACCAGAGATGAAGGAGTTGCAAATGAAACTTGAACGGCTTCTGAAGAAGGGGTATATACGCCCAAGTGTGTCACCTTGGGGTGCCCCAATCTTGTTTGTGAAGAATAAAGATGGAACATTAAGATTGTGTATTGATTCCAGACAACTGAATAAAGTGATTTTTTAGAACAAGTATCCTCTACCAAGGATTGATGATCTTTTTGATCAATTGAAGGATGCAAAGGTCTTTTCAAAGATAGATCTCAGGTCTGGATACCATCAGGTAAGAATTAAAGAGGAAGACATCAGAAAGACCACTTTCAGGACAATGTATGGTCATTATGAGTTCATAGTGGTTCCATTTGGGTTGTCAAATGCACCAACTATTTTCATGTGCTTAATGAATGGCGTTTTCCGATAATATTTAAACAAGTTTGTCATTGTCTTTTTGGATGACATTCTCATATATTCCAAGTCAGAGGAATATCAAGAACATAATTTGAGGATGGTTTTGAAAGTATTAAGATAGCATCAATTGTATGCCAAATTGAGCAAGTGCTCATTTTATTAGAAGAAAATTCACTATTTGGGTCATATCATTTCAAAGGATGGGATAATAGTGGATCCTGAGAAGATAGAAGCCATTAGAGAATGGGCATTGCCAAAGAATGTGACAGAGGTGAGATCATTCATGGGCCTTGCAGGATACTATAGGATATTTATAGAAGGGTTTTCAAAGATTGCACACCCAATCACTTCCTTGCAAAGAAAGGGTGTGAAGTTTCAGTGGACATTGGATTGTGAAAATAATTTCCAACCCTTGAAACAATTATTAACAAGTGCTCCAATATTAAGGATAATAGACCTAAATGAAGACTTCATTGTATGCATAGATGCATGTAAAGATGGTCTTGGTGGAGTCCTCAGTCAAAATGGGTTTGTTATATGTTATGAATCAAGGAAGTTGAAGGAGCATGAAATAAACTATGCCACTCATGATTTGGAGTTGGCAACCATAGTACATGCCTTGAGGAAATGGAGACATTACCTCATGGGGAAAATGTTTGAGATGAGGACATACCATAATGGTCTGAAATATTTGTTTGATCAACCAACTTTAAATGTTAGGCAAAGCAGATGGTTAGAATTTCTAAGTGAATATGACTTTGATATAAAGCACATCAAGGGGAAAGAGAACAAAGTGGTTGATGCACTCAGCAGAAGAGTGCATGAAATGCATGCTACAACCATTAGCGTGTATCAATCAGATTTGAAACACAAAATTATAGAGACTGCCAAATCAGATTTACAATACAAGGATTTAGTGGCAAAACTATAGCAAGATAATTTGCAGCAGAAAATTGGAGAATCCAAGCTAAATAAAGATTAAATTCTTATGTACAGGGGCAGAATTTATGTACCAAATTCCTAGGAGTTGAAAAATATGATATTGAGAGAAATGCATAATGTGCCTTATGTTGGGCACCCAGGATATCATAAAACTATAACAACTATTAAGAGACAATATTATTGGCCAGGTATGAAGAAAGAGGTTGTTGATTTTATTTCCAGAAGTTTGGAATGTCAAAAAGTAAAGGCTGAGCATAGACACCCAGTTGGTTTGCTACAACCATTACCCATTCTTGAGTGGAAATGGGAATTTGTAACCATGTATTTCATTACCAAACTGCCCAGAACAAACAAGCAACATGATTCTATCATGGTAGTGGTGGATAAACTTACTAAAGTTGCCCATTTTATTCCAGTTAAGCTCACTCACAAGGCAACAAACATTGTTGATGTTTATATGAGGGAAATTGCTAGATTACATGTCATACATAAGACAATTGTGTCTGACAGAGATCCAAAATTAACCTCAAAATTTTGGAAGGGATTATTTAATGGATTTGGAACAAATTTGAATTTTAGTACAACTTATCATCCAGAAACAGATGGACAAACAGAGAGGGTGAATCAGGTGATTGAGGATAGGATGTATGTGATGGATAAACCATCAAAATGGGAATACTACCTACAATTGGTAGAGTTTTCTTATAACAATGGGTACCAAGCATCTTTAAAGATGAGCCTATTTGAGGCACTTTATGGCAGAAAGTGCAATGCACTGGTAAGCTAGGATAACCCAACAGATAGAGCAGTGGTTGGGCCAGAATTGCTCAAGGAAATGGAAGAGAAAATGTTGAAAATAAAAAAAAATTAAAGGCTTCCCAAGATAGGAAAAAAATCTATGCTAATAAGGGCAGAACTCACAGGGAATTTAAAGTGGGTGACCATGTATTCTTGAAAGTGAAAGCCAACAAAAGTTACCTGAAGTTGGGAAATTGTTCAAAATTGGCAGCTCACTATTGTGGATCGTTTGAAATCCCAGAGAGGATTGGTCCAATAGCTTATATGATTTCATTGCCTGCATCTGTGTCTGTTAATAATGTATTCCATGTATCATTGCTAAATAAATATATACCTGATGCTAATCATGTTATTGATTGGAATGTGATTCATGTGGAGCAAGAAGGCACTTTTCAAGTGCATCCGGTGTGTATTCTGGACCGGAAAATCAAACAGCTTCGGAATCAAGCCATAGGGCTTGTAAAGGTCCAATGGACCTGGTACGGTCTTGAGGATGCTACTTGGGAGCATGAGGATGCAATGCAGGAAGAATACCCGCATCTTTTTGAGGATTTTTGAAATTTAGTTGTACATGGATACATGATGCACTGAGGACACTGCATAAATAAGGGGAGGGGATTGTAATATCCATAAGGCCGAACTTGATTGTAAATGTAAATACAAATGTACTTAAGCTGGTGAGCTATTTTGATATCATTTTTGTATGCACGTTTCATGGCATATTGCGCGCATGTACTGCGTAGTAAAATGAGGAAGTGTGCACATTCTAGGATACCACGCACATCATCTTAAGTGCGTGCAATGTGGAGGCCAGGGAGCCTTTGTGTATATGATATGTTTTATAGGTTGGTGAGACAGTTATTATAAGCTAGGATGCTTATGTTTTGATTAGGCTGGAGAGCCTAGATGTTAAAGGCTAGTGCATCTATTTTTGTACATGTCTCATATTTAATATAAAATACATCGTTGCACACAGACCACCATGATAAAAGAGATGGGGGACTAAACTCCACTAGTTCGGGAAGGGGTGGGGCCTAAAAGTTAAGGAAAAGGGATAAGCCAGGGAGCTTAAGCCAAAAAGGCATATTATATTAATATTTATTAAATCATAAAGTATGGATAATTATTTTATCCTAAGTTCCAAAGTTGCGGACAAGTGGGCCAAAGTAGGTCCCAACATGACAAGTGTCAAGTTGGAAACATGAATACATATTGTTGGGACTTAGCTCATTTTCACACTTCCCCATCATTCATACCATCATCTTTTCCATGATTTCTTTGATCATTGAACGATCATTCAACCATGATTCTATGACCATTTTTTTCACTCACACAGTCAATTATCCTCCATAATTTCTGACAATATACAGAGCTTGTATCCATGACTACAAAGGTTGGTGTAGTTGGCTAGATCGAGAGTGGGATTGAAGAAGCGGGTTGTCAGGCCCGCAGGATATTGAAGAGGTGGTTTTATAGGCCTGTGAGCAATTCTCTGGGTGAGAGAATTGTTGGGAATTGACTTCCTGAAAGTGTTGAACTGCAACTACAGGGATCTGAGACTTCCTATCCAGCCTGTTTCTAAATCCCTGGAAGGGAAGTGGGGCAATCGAGGGACTGTTGAACAGAGAAGGGGCACACTTCCTTGGGTGGGACAGGCATGTGGGGAATGAGAGACTATAGGTTGTTATTTGAGTGAGCACCTGGGACAGAGTCTTTCCTATTGCCCATGATCCTTTAGCCTGGTTAGTAATCCCTTTTCTCGGGTGGAGTTCAGTCCCAGCTCGGGGGTGACTCACTATTGAGAGTGATGAACAATGTGGTCTAAGGCTGGGAGGTTCATGGATGGTCTGGACGTAGTTGTTGACATTATTACCAAGATAAGTGCCATTTGTGTGATAAAATTACATGTTGTAATATTATTTACGTATTCAATTTTATGGGTTTATCTTATGCATGGTTATGACTATGTGTATATTTGTGGGTATTTCTTGTATATGCTGCATGTGTATGTTCGGGTGATTTCAGTGTGAATCTGTGTATTTATAGATATATTTGTGTGCCTATGTTTTATATATAATGCTTCCACAAGAGTTATGTGTGTGGATATGTTAAATCACATGCAGATAGAAATTTATGTGACATAGCTCAGTTTGGATGTTGAGTATATTATAGTATGTTCCACACAGAGAACAAATGTGTTCTCTTACATAGTGTGGCCCGACATGGATAGTCGGGGACGTTACAATATGGTATCAGAGCTAAGTAAATCGTATGAGCCCTGGAATTGCCCAGCTTGTGGGTGGTTGGGGATGCTACAATATGGTATCATAGCTAAGTAAAGTGTCTGAGCAGTGGCATTTCCCGGCTTGTGTGTGGCTGGGGATGCTACAACCTCTCACTGTTAATGATGACCATTGCATACTTTACCAGTGATGGGAAGTGCATTGGTTGTTCTCTTTTGTATTATGTTGATTCTTTGGTATAGAGGCCACGATGTATTAGATGGTTAGCTAGGTTTTTGCGAAATGTTTGTATAGTTCTAGATAAATTTCATGTTATGATACATGGGAGGGAGAAATTTCCTTTTTCTTCAAAGTTTTTTTGTTTATTTTTTGAGACGTTTCTAGAGACGAGGTATAATTTTTTCCATTAGCCTTCTAATGTGATGACTCAGGTGAGGATGCACATGTGGGGTGAGATGATGCCCAAGAGGGGCCAGCCAAAGTTTCTAGCCATGATTTCCACTAATGCATTCTGGCTACTAGCTAGTGAGGACAATATCATGTCCGTGATGGTGTCGTGTCCTTACGCAGGGTTGGATTTGCGAGGATGTCCAGACATCCTCTTCACACCAGATGAGCCACCATATGATAGAGGTAATATTTATGTTTTGTTTATATTAATATAGCTTCATTTTATTGTCTTACTTAATTAGAATAAAATTAATTCTAACACGTTCTTTAACTTGTTTTATCAAATTGTTTAATTCAGTTGTCTAATTATTTTTGTGTACTATATATTTTTCATATATTAGCACATTCCTTGGGGACATGCCTCCTCCCCCACCAGATGTGTATGCGGAGATGCTTGAGGTCACGTCGGGTCAGGGTCCTCAAGTGAAAATACCCTACAATATGCTTTGTAGGCCGGATACTAGATTCAGGTTGGAGTTGGGAGACTGATTCTATGCACTTTTGGTTGATGTGGGAGTCCACCTTATGTTGATTAGAGACATCAGGGTAGGTCCTATTCTCTTGGAGATTTATAGGGATATGTTTCATTCTGTGATGCTTCTTATGCTTCATATCATCAGATCTAACAAGCTACTAACATCGAGGAAGGATTTCGATGATAAAAACTCTTTCTCCAGTACTCATTCGTCTAGTATCCTATCAACTGATGAGGGTGGTCATGATCCTTCTCCTAATATTCCACTTCATCCTTACCATCCATAATCTTCTACTACAGACCAAGTCTCCACTACTATTGTAGATATGATTATCACATCGGATGGACCAGGTATGTTATAGTAGTTATTTGACTTGTTCATGATATATATATATATATATATATATATATATATATATATATATATATATGGTGCATTTTTTTTGTTAATGTTGATGTTGATGTGTATATTGTTAGGTCATGTTAGATATGTTTGTTAAATGTTCTTGATAGATGTGTATGTTATAACAATGTTCATTAGATGTGCATTTTTCTTGTTGATCATGATGATGTAATTAATTAATTTATATGTTGATGTTGATGTGTACATTGTTAGGCCATGTTAGATGTTCTTGTTAAATGTGCTTGATAGATGTGTATGTTAAATTATGCTTGTTAGATGTGTGTGATGATGATGTTCGATAATGATTTTGTTTTGTTAGATGTGATCACAATGATGATGCCCTGTTAAATTATTATATTTGTGTGCTATCTAATTAATGATGTTTATATGTGCTAGAGGTATATATAATTAGATGATGTTAGTGAATTTAAATGTGTATTTCCGATGATGTTTATGTTTGTTAGATGGTTATCATCATGATGTTTTTTTTTATTAAATGATCTTTATTATATATTATGTATTGGTGAACTTATATCAAAAATTTATATATGAAACGTAAAGACTTAATTTAAATAAAAAATGCAAATATATTTTTATAAATTACAAAGTTCAATATGGTTGAAACCATAATTGTAAAATTACGATAAACATTTTTCTATTGCATAGATAGTTCATACATATTCATTCTGACTAAATTATTTTTCAAAAAAAAAATTACATATGAATAAATGTTATTTTCCATTGTACTATTTACTCTTTTTGAATAGGGATGATTTTAGGGGCTAAATTTCGCTCATGGGCTAATTTTCCATGGTTTTTCCAAAAATGAGATTCGTTGTTTTAAAAATGATTCGCCCAAATTCTACAGGATAAAATTATTTTGCCTTAAAAATCGCCAAAAAATTATAAAAACTATATAAAATACTTAGAAATTTGAATATTTTTACAAAAATATCGCCAAACATTTATACTTGACATATAAAGGATTAGTAATATTCGCCAAGGTTTATACATTTTAAAATAAATTTCCATCCTTAAAATCACCCCTATTTTTGAATAGTGATGCAGGATCATCGCTATCACATAAAAATGAAGCGGGGGTGGAAGTGAAGTTGACACCTCTACGCATCGAAGGAGAAAGAACTGACCTTGAACAACTTGGTAGTGGTGTGGAGATCTTTTTAATTTTTTCGTTAATTTAATTTAGTTGTCTATGAATTCGGGCTACCATTTGAAAGGAGGGAACAATTGTAAATGATTTGCACGACTGTAATATTTTACAGGTGTAGGATAATTTCCTAATTAGTCATTAGGTTACATGTAATCAAGCTAGGTAGGTAACCGCCAAGGTAGAATGCGATAAGATTTAGATAGGAGTAGTCATTCATTGAAGCTCAAGAGATTTAGATAGGTAACCGCCATGGTAGAATGTGATGAAGAGGAAATGTTCATGGTCGTTCGTTGAGGCAGAACACGTGGTGACAGATCAACGTTTCGTTGATTTATAAATCAGGGAGATGGAGGTAGGCACTGTGAAAACTTGGGAAAAGAGAAATCGTTATTTAATCATAGTCTTTGAAACAATGGAAGGTTGTGAACCATTGATTCGAAATAAGAAGAGTTCAAAGAATTTTAAATTTCAGGTGTCAGAGGAAGGGAGACAAGCATCCTTTCAATAGATGAAACACAAAGTCCCAATTTGCGAAGAATTGATTCAGACCGTTGAGTCACGGGAAGTATCAGACCGTTGATCTAAGGTGATAGATTTTCGGAGTTCGAGAGTTCGAAAGACAGAGAGTCGGGTTGAATCATATACCCGACACGCGAAATCGCGATGTGGGTTTTTGGATAGGCGTGTGGTCATAGCGGGTGGTCACAAGGAGGAACATTTACGCCTGGTTTTAGTTTGCATGGGTGAGGTTTCGCTAAAGGACCTATGAATTTGTATTGAAAAGGTTCCAACAGGGAATTGCAGAGCTAGTCCAGCTCGGGAAGTCAAAATATCCTAGACCGGGAGGTCGCTCATCCCTTGGAGATAAGGGGGGTCTGCACCAAGTGGTATGAAAGCCTAAAAAATCTCAAAGTTGTATTCAGTGTGGTAGGAACAGTTGAAGCGATGCCTTCGAGGGTACGCACAGGACCACCTATAGAAAACCATGTTGTAGGAAGAGAAATGAGAGAGCTTCACGCAAGGTTGGAAGCAATGGAAGTAATGAAAATAAAAACACCTGTCATTGAAGATGTCAGTGATGCAAAAAGAGAATAAATAGAAGTTGAAGAAGCTGCAAGGGAAAATGCGAGTGAAGAACGCTTCTTGAAAGTCATTGTGAAGTTGGGGGCTAGAGCAAAGATGGGCATCCCAATGTATGAAGGTAATTTGGATGTCGAAGAGCTATTGGACTGGATAAGGTCCATGGATAAATATTTGAACTATGAAGATGTCGGTGAAGGAAGGAAGGTGAGACATGTTGTCACCAAATTAAAAGGACATGAAACATTATGGTGGGATGAACTGGAGGCAGAGAGAAGGAGCAAAGGAAAACAAAATATAAAGAATTGGGATAGGATGGTAGCCAAACTAAAGGCTAAATTCATACCTAAGGATTACCAAATAAATCTGTTCAGAAAGTTGCAGAACCTGAGATAGAGGAGTATGATAGTGAAAGAGTATACAAAAGAATTCTATAGGATGCATATTACAATTGGACAAAGAGAGAAGGATGATGAAAAATTTTCCAGGTATATAAATGGCTTAAGGTATGAAATTCATGATGAAATCAACATGATGACTATGAGGATAGTGGAAGATGCTTATTAGATTGCATTGAAGGCAGAAGAAAAGTTGGCCAGAAACCAGAGTCAACGAAACATAAGCAAAGGCTCAAATAGAGGTAAGGGAATTGTCTATGATAAGGTACCGAAAACCAAGGATGAGATTGAGAAATCATATGGCCACTTTGAAAGAGGAGGAAGTTCCCAAAGAAGACCATTTGGTGGGAGAAATTATTTTCCGTGAGGAAGAGGAAGAGATAGAGGAGGTGGAGTTAAATGTTATTCTTGTGGAAAGACATGACACATGTCTTGGGAATGCCTTGAGAGGAAGAAAGAAGGAGGAGGAGAATCACACATTTTTGAAGCTCAGAAGAATGTGGAAGCAGAGGCAGTAGAAGGAGGACAGAACTTTATGATGAGGAAAGTTCTTCTAAAGCCATAGAAAGAAATAGAAGACCCAGTTCAATGAACAAGGTTGTTCGGGACTGCTTGTAAAACAAAGGACAAAGTTTGCAAAATGATTATAGACAGTGGGAGCACTGATAATTTAGTATCTACGGAAATAGTGGAGAAGTTGGAGCTGGAGACAACTGCATACCCAAGCCCATATGAAGTTTCATGGTTTCCATAAGGACATCAAGTAATGGTAAGTCAACAATGCAAAGTTGAATTTAAAATAGGAGGCTATAAAGATGAGATTCTGTGTGATGTAATTCCCATGGATGTTTGTCATATTTTGTTGGGAAGACCATGATAGTTTGATAGGAATGTCATTCATGATGGGAGAAAAAATACTTACACTCTAAAGAAAAATGGTAGAACTCACATGTTACTGCCAATAGAGGAGAAGAAAGGAAAGGAAGAAGCCAACACAAGAATACTTCTCATGAGTGGGAATGAACTCTTGAAGGAGATCAAGAAAGATCAGGAAATGCATTTTGTTGTAGTGAGTAAACCAAGATTTATCCTTACCAACACTTTTGTGGAGGATTTACCTGAATAAATCCAAGAATTGTTAGAGAATTTTGTTGACATAGTAATGGATGAGTTGCCTTACTCATTACCACCCATTAGGAGTATTAGCCACCATATTGACTTGATTCTAGGAGCCAATTTACCGAAAAAAGAAGCGTATAGGTTGACACCTAGAGAGAATGAAGAGGTTAAGAATTAAGTTCAGGAGTTGTTGGATAAAGGTTTAGTCAGGGAAAGTCTAAGCCCATGTGCAGTGCCAGTTGTATTGAGTCCAATGAAAGATGGGGGATGGAGAATGTGTACAGATTCCAGAGCTATCAACAAGATAACCATCATGTATAGATTTCCTTTACCCGGGATGGATGATTTGATGGATTGTTTGAGTGGAGCAAGCTATTTTTCAAAAATATACTTGAAGAGTGGATATCATCAGATAAGAATGAGAGAGGGAGATGAATGGAAGACAACTTTCAACACAAATGAAGGTTTGTTTGAATGGCTAGTCATGCCATTTGGATTGACAAATGCTCCAAGCACATTTATGAGGTTGATGAATGAAGTATTGAAGGACTTCATAGGTAAATTTTTCATTGTATATCTGGATGATATATTAGTTTTCAACAAAACATAGGAAGAACATTTAAAGCACTTGACATTAGTGATGAGGAGATTGCAACAAGAAAAGTTGTTAATAAACTTGAAGAAAAGTTATTTTATGAAGACATAACTCATATATTTGGGTTTTGTGATCTCTTGAAATGAATTGAAGATGGATCCAGATAAGGTGAGAGCAATCAAAGAATGGTCTTCACCAAGGAGCATATTTGAGGTGAGAAGTTTCCATGTGTTAGCAAGTTTTTATAGAAAGTTTATTAGAAATTTTAGTGGTATATGTGCACCCATGATGGATATTGTTAAGAAGAAAAACAAATATTTTAATTGGACAGAGGAGGCTGAGAAAAGATTCAAGGTGTTGAAAAATAAGATAACAGAACAACCAATTTTGGTTTCACTTGATTTTGGAAAAACATTTCAGGTGAGGTGTGATGCAAGTGGAATAGCCATTGGAGCAGTTTTGAGTCAAGATAATAGGTCGGTTGCTTATTTTAGTGAAAAGGTGAATGACGCTAAGGAGAAATATCTACATATGGCAAGCATTTTTATGCAGTGATTAAAGCTTTGAAGAAATGGAGACATTATTTAATTCCAAAAGAGTTGGTCTTGTATAGTGATAATCAAGTTTTGCAATTTATTACTAGGCAAGAGAATTTGAATCAGAGGCATGCTAAGTGGGTAGAATTCATGCAAAATTTTACTTTTTTCATTAAACATATTTCTGGAAGTGCTAATAAAGTTGCAGATGCTTTAAGCAGGAGGAATTTGGTTGTACATGAATTCCAAGTGAAGACCTTAGGATTTGAGCACCTTAAGGAAATGTATCAGGAAGATCCAGATTTTAAGGAGGCTTATGAAGGATATAAAAATAATTTGTTGAGGGATAACAACTAATGGGAAAAATATTTGATCCAGGATGGATTGTTGTTTAAAGGAATCCAATTGTGCATACCAAGATGCTCAATGAGAGATAATTTGTTGAAAGAAAAACATAGTGGAGGTCTAGTTAGACATTTTGGTCATGAAAAAACATTTGCACAACTGAGTAGTTTGTATTATTTGCCAGGTATGAGGGAATATGTGAAGAAATTTGTATATCGATGTAATATTTGTCAACATGCAAAAGGAAAGAGACAAAACACTGGTTTGTACCAGCCATTTCCTATTCCAGAAAGGCATTGGGATGCAATTAGTATGGATTTTGTATTGGGATTACCTAAAACCTAGAAGGGGAGTGATTCCATATTCGTTGTGGTCGATAGATTCTCTAATATGGAACATTTCATACCATAACATAAGAAAAATGATTCTACGCACATAGCAAATGTGTTTTTCAGAGAAGTTGTGAGATTACATGGATTACCCAGAAGTATAGTCTCAGACAGGGACACTTTTGGAGGAATCTATGGAAGAGGATGGGAACTAATTTATATTTTAGTTCAACATATCACCCTCAAATAGAAAAACATACTTGAGTGGTGAACATGAGTCTAGGAAATTTGTTAAGGAGTTTAGTCATTGAACAGGGTCATCAGTGGGATCAGATTCTGGCACAGGCATAATTTGCATTTAACAATTTTGTTAATAGAAGCACGGGAAAAAGTCCATTTGAGATAGTATATGGAAGACAGCCAAGAGGGATTTCAGAATTGAGAGAGTTGAAACAAGATGAATTCGAGAGCACAGGAGCAGAAGATTTTGCTACAGAAATGCAAAGACTTCATGATCAAGTTAAGAAACAGATACATGATAGTAATCAGAAGTATAAGGACAGAGTTGATCACAAAAGAAGGCAAGTTCAATTTGAAGTGGGAGATGAAGTTTTAGCTCATTTGAGAAAGGAAATTTTTCCAAGAAGAACATTTAATAAGTTGAAGATGAAGAAGATAGGACCATGAAATATCCTTAGAAAATTTACAAAAAATGATTATGATATTGATTTGTCGGATAATGTTGGGATATCATCGATATTCAACGTTGCAGACCTATATCCTTATAGCAGAGATGACGCATGAGAATTGGATGATCAGGAAGAGATTCAATGGGAAGAATAGATTCCCACAGTAGAACAACCTCAGATGGAGAAAATATTAGAACAAAGAGTTGGAAGGAAAACCAGAAGAAAGATGCATCCTGAATATTTGGTAAAGTGGAAATATCACGCTATGGAAGATTCAAGTTGGGTAACTGAACTTGATATTTTGAAGCATGGAAAAACAATGCAAGAGCTCATGGACATGAGTCCATGAATATTTTGGCCAGAGGAGTATGATGCAGGAGCATCGCTATCACATAAAAAGGAAACGGAGGTGGAAGTGAAGTCGAAGGAGCCAAAACCAACCTTAAACAATTTGGCAGAGGTGTGGAGATCTTTTTGATTTTTTCATTAATTTAATTTAGCTGTCTATGAGGTCAGGCCACCATTTGAAAGGACATAACAATTGTAAATCCTTTACACAACTGCAATATATTACAGGTGTAGGATAATTTCTCGATCAATCATTAGGTTACATGTAATCAAAGTAGGTATGTAACCACCAAGGTAGAATTTGATAAGATTTAGATAGGAGGAAGAAGAGCGAGGAGGGTCTGGGTCCTTAGACAAGTTTTTCATTTTGTTTTCTATGTCTGTAGGAGATAGCGACTGTAATGATGTTTTTTTCTTTGAAATAAACAGAACAGAGAAAATTGATTCAATTGTACAATGTTGAGAATGTTTGACTGTTATTATCTATTTTGTGAATGTATGAGGTTCATGGAGAATGAATAATTGAATAAGTCTCTAAGTATTTCTCTTCTGTAATTTATGCAAACAGTGCATACTGAGTGCAAGGAGTGCGTGTGAGGGAGTATTTTCGACTCGAATTTCAGAAGAGATAGCAGGGGACTTTCGTATATAGAGTGTGCATATTGAGCACAAGGAGTGTGTGTAGAGGAAAACTCGTTGTAAGTTTGAAGGATCAAGAAGTTGAGCGTAGAGTATTCCAGGAGGGCATCATAAAGTCTTTTGAAAAGATGCAGAGTGCAAGTGTGCACCAGGGTGAGGTTTAAATTTCAGTTTCCAAAAGCTTGGGAGGATTAGTGGTTCTAAGATTCGAAAGGAAACACTTAGAAAATTTCTAAGTTTTGGAGAGTTGAAGCGTTCAAAGGTGGAGCATAAAAAGTGAAAGCAGGGATGATTTTAAGGATGGAAATTTATTTAAAATGTAGAAACCTTGATGAATCTTACTAATAAAGTTCTTGAAATCTATCAAGAACACATGGGAAATCCTTCAGAGTGAAGTTTGTGAAATCCAAAATGGTGAAACGATCGTGGTCATTCATTGAGGCAGAACATGTGGCGACAGATCAACGTTTCGTTGATTCATAAATCCGGGAGTTGGAGGTAGGCATTGTGAAAACTTGCGAAAAGTGAAATCACGATTTAATCATAGCCGTTGAAACCATGGAAGGTTGTGAACCATTGATTCAACGTAAGTGGAGTTCAAATAATTTGCAATTTTGAGTATCGAAGGAAGGGAGACGAGCAACCTTTCAATAGCTGAAACATGAAGTCCCGATTTGCGAAGAATTGATCTGGACCATTGAGTCATGGGAAGTCTCAGACCATTGATCTGAGGTGATAGATTTCAGGAGTTTAGGAGTTCGAAAGATGGAGAGTCGGGTTGACTCATATTCCTGACACATGAAATTGCGACGTGCCTTTTCGGATAGGCATGTGGTCACAACGGGTGGTCACGAGGAGGAAACTTTACGCCCGATGTTAGTTCGCGCAGGTAAGGTTTCGCTAAAGGACCTGTGAATTTGTATTATAAAGGCTCCAGCAGGGAATCGCAGAGCTAGTATAGCTCCGGAAGTTGAAATATACTAGACTGGGAGGTCGCCCAACCCTTGGAGAGAAGGGGGGTCTGCACCAAATAGACTCTTCTACACTAAAAATTGTTATGATAAAAACTTATGATCTCCAATGATAGGCATTCTATTGCCCCTAAAAGTTTATGGATGCAAATATTCCTATTGTTATTTTTGTCATTATTTTGTGAGTTGATTGCTATCAAAATTTTAAATTTCTTCATTAATTGTGGTTTTAGTCAACATTGGGGGCATAATTTAAATAATTCCAAAAGAATTGATAAAAATATGTAAACTAACAAACACTTTTGTTAAAAACCAAATTATCACAAAAACCAAATTTAAATAACATCATATAGTGCTTGCATCATTATGAAAAACAACACACTTCATTATAATTATATATTTAGTAAATAAACAATCCATTAATATACTAATGCAAATAAAATAATAAAAATGAATAATAAATTTAATTCGATTGATTTAAAATTATTAAGGATGTCATTTATTAGAAAATTATAAACTATTTTATGAAATGCTAATATATAAAATTCATGAAAAAAATAAATTTCATCTTTTTCTTAATGACTAAAACTTCAAGTCTCACAAACTTAGAATTAAACAATATACATAGATTACATCTAATTATATTTCGAAATATTCACATTAATGTCATTGTAAGCTTAGTTATTAATTTTTAAACTAGTATCACATTAATATGTTCTTTAAAAACATGTTAGAAATATATTTTTTAAATTATAAACCACATTTTTATATAATCTTACTTTTAAATCTACAAAATAAATGAACATAAACTCAATTTTTGAATCATCATGTTAACACATCATCAAAAAGGTTGTACGATTAAACATGCATATGAACCATATTATTACTTCTAATATCAACATAGATTATTAGGATAAATAAGAAACTATGTAAATTAAAATATTACCATTCAATATCTAAACATGTTGTCAACTATTAAATTATATGTCATTTCATATATATATATATATATATATATATATATATATATATATATATATAATAAAAAATTAAATAATTGATGCATGGTTTAAAATATTCATAACTCAAATGCTCAAGAAAGGAGATACAATGCAAATCTTAAAATTTCCATAAGAGATTTGACTGGCTAGGTCCAAAGAGACGGGTGGTGGAAGCATATTTTAGGGTTTCAAAAAATGTACCAGTGATATGAACAT
Organism: Picea engelmannii; assembly: GCA_009831015.1. Taxonomy (NCBI): domain Eukaryota; kingdom Viridiplantae; phylum Streptophyta; class Pinopsida; order Pinales; family Pinaceae; genus Picea; species Picea engelmannii. The sequence goes on from ML776880.1 coordinate 1,637,904, forward strand.
CATCCCCTAGCTCATCATTATGGAATGAATCTAACAACATTGTCTCCATGATAGTCGTATCCTGTAAATAATCATCCATACTAACCTCTATTTGATTGACTCCATTTCCAACTTGTGAATAACTACTATTGTTGTAGTCGTTTTTGATTGGTGAATCTGGATGTAGTGGGAATTGAATAGGTGGTTGATTCAACCATTCTTGCTATGCTTCCTCTTCGATTTGTGCTCTTATTGTAGCCTTCTCTCGATTTGACATTGTAGTGGGGTGCAATGGAAGATGATAGGTAGGTCGCTCATCATCATAATCCTAATTTCAAAAATATTGAACATTAGTACATTCATGATATTAGTAAGGAAAATGCAATTGGTTTGTTCAAATTAAATTATACCAAACAATTATTACCATCGCTGACCCGGGATTGCAGGTGGAAGATGACATGTTACAATTGGAAGGGTAAAGAGATTGCCCATTTTCATCTACCAATTACTTGCAATATGTTTCTCCTGATAAGAGCTTCTGATGTTTTTGAACTGGTGGAATATTTTTTGCTTCTTAATTCAATTCTGAATCAGGATCCTGCAAATTTGGATACATTTTTATTCAGATTGACATGGATAAAAAACATAAATTCAATTAGATAATTGAAATATAAATAAAATTTGAACTTATTGGAGATGGAAAGGGAGAACATTGTGATGGACTTTGATCAATATGGAATGGGCTAGAATTTGAATAACTGACCATTTGATATTATAATTTTTTCTCCCTGCATTTGAGAAAAATCAACAATAAGTTTTTAAGAATAATGCGACTTTAAGCAGAAAATGTATAATATGAAGTGTTGCAAGTCATGTGGATGCATCCCAACAGATAATTTAAGATGAATATACTATTTTATGTGAAAATAAAAATTTAGATAAGTTTTAAAGCATTACAGTGCACTTATTTAAACAAAACACATTGATGCGTCTATAACAATATAAATCACCGAGACATTTAATTACTAACCACACCAGTTCTGAATATTTAAAATAAATAAAAATGAATTATATGATATCAATGCTCCAAAAATATTTAGCACATCGGTGCTTTGTATAAAAAACGCACTAGTGAGTTATATTAATAAATGCATTGGTGTTTCAAAAAAAAAAGAAACACAACTTTGTTTTTTTACAATTGAAAAATGAGCGAGAATTTATTTTTCTAAAATATAATTTCATAAATTTCTTTAAATAGTAAGAAACTATTCATTATTTCATTATTTTTCCAAGATTTACATGGGAGAGATTTGCAAGAGAGACATACCAGGGAGCACTGTGGAGCAACATAATACTTTGGAACAACAAATTATTCAAAAGATCAAAATTTGAAGGGTGCAATGATTCACTCAAAACCCTTTTCATAAAGTCCTTTAAATAGTATTAAGTTATTCACTATTTCATTATTTTTTCAAAATTTACAGTGGAGAGATTTGCAAAAGAGACATATAGGGGAGCACTATGGAGTAACATAATACTTTGGAACAACAAAATTATTCAGAAGATCAGAATTTGAAGGGTATGGTAATTCACTCAAAACCCTTTTGGAGAAACAAAATGATTCAGAAGATCAAAATTTGAAGAGTTTTTTTATTCACTGAAAACCCTACATCATAAGAATTTTAAATTTTACTATTTATTTTAATAATATTTTTTTTTTACAATTTGTATCCCTATTTAGATTTAATTAAACTCCAGAATGAAAAAAAATCAAACTTACCTTAAACCCTTGTTTCTTCTTGTTTGTGTGACTTCAAAATTTCACCTTAGGGTTTAAATCCATTTATCACATCACAATTAGGGCTTTTCATTTTAGGAATTTTAGATTTAATGGGTTTGTGTTTCTATATATAAGGTGTTTGACATGTGATGCAAGGGGACCACTTATTAAATCGGATCCAAACCATGTCGACCCTGTCACGTTTTTTTTTTAATGATTTTTGTTTATCGATGCACTGATTTGACTATAACACATTGATTTCTTATTGATAAAGCTCACCGGAAATTCTGTAACATAATTATAAAAAAAAATTATGTTCATGGGTGTGTAATTTTTTTCGGTTATTTTTTTCGTTTATGGTATTTTTTTGTTTTTGTTTTTTACTCTAGGCACAAGTGTTGTTATCGATACATATCACACCTTTGTAATTTAAATTATTATTATTATTATTATTATTATTATTAATTTTTTTTCTTTTTCTTTCTTTCTGTCGGTGTGTTTCCTATATCGAATACATCGGTGCTTTCATATTATTAAATCATACCAGAAACCATAATTTTTTTTTAAGATGAAAATTATGTGATTTATTTATAAAATATATTTAATATTTTTTTTATTGAATGATACAGGTTGTATATTGATAAAACAATGTGTGAGAATGGTTCAAGTAACAAAAACTTTATCGGCATAATGATAGCACATCCAAAAAGGAAAAAAAGGCAAGTTATTCATAAATTCTATACAAAATTAATATGTTTGAACTATATGTAAGTTTAACTAATATGTATTGGTTAGTGTGTGTCATGCAGAGCCACAAAATGAGGAAGCTCGATAAGTTGTTTTGTGATCTAAGTGCAGAAGAGCATAAAAGCTTGATGGAAAAATTGCAAAATGATGAATCAGATGAATGAAAAGATACTATTCAATATGAGTTCTTTTTTGAATTTTTATTAATAATATAATTAAGAATATTAGATAACATGTTTCAAACAATCTATTAATTCACATATGTTTAATGTTCTACATGGACCAACAATGAAGGAACAAGATGTCGTCCTAAGAAAATAAAAACTATAGAAGATGTAAATGATGGTGAATTGGTCCTTAGCTCATCTAGAGTGGTGTTGGAGGTTAATGAAAAAGGGAAAAACTTTACAAAACTATGAGAGATATAGTGTAATGAACGTATAGACATACTTTCCACTTACAATACATAAATCAATCCAATGATTTCAAGAACCAGGTTATATTTAAACTACATGAAACGTTTCCAGAGAAATGGTCAATGAGACCTGTCAGACTTGCAATAGAAAACACACACAACAACAAAAAACAATCATTCAAAAAGTAATATTCTTAAAAATGATTTTCTAGAATATATATATATATATATATATATATATATATATAATTCCTTTATTAATATTAATTTTGTTATATTTCGTTTCATATATCAATATAAAAATTGTTTATTGTCATGTTACTTTTTTCAGGAAGATTATAAAAATCCCAAAGGATCAACGAGCTGATATCCGAAATATGCCAGTAGGAATGTCCAAAAAAGTGTACAAGGAAATGATCAAAGAAATAGACATTATTGCATCGCAGGAGAAGCCATCTCAACAACAACGTGCTTCAAATGAATGAAATCATTGAATTTTTCTATTAGGTACATATAAATAAATAATTTAGAGTTAAATATTAATTTTCAAGTATTTTCTTGTAGAAAAGAAAACAAAATGGAACCCATTCCGCACATGAAACGAGACGACAAGGAAGAAAACGATTGATAGAACAGTTTATGAGTAATTGTTATTTCCTTATAACAACTTAATATTTTATTTTTGTTTATTTTAAGTTGTTTTACAGTAGCCATCCTTGAATGTCTTCAAACAGGTTCTAACATACAAAGAAGAGCCACCAGAAGAATTGTTTGACATTGGGTTAAGTATGGGTTGTGAGTATATGTTGGTGTACCAAAAATTAATTATGGAATTTGTGAGTATCTATGTTGTTTTACTTCTCTCAATTTATAATTAATGGAACAAAAAAATACTTTAAATTAAATCTATGATTTATTATGGGGTATAAAACTTGTAGGAAACAAAGTATGGAAATTTGCCAACAAAAGAGTAGTTGAAAGAAGGCATGAGATTTTATTTTGAAAGAATATGTATCATTCATGATTCAATTCTTTCTATGGTACGTTGTTTTTCAATTTATATTCATGTATATTATTTATTTCAATTTTCATTATTCTCACCAATGTAGATACACTCATTACACTTTATTTTTGTAGATGGAACTTGAAGAAGAGAAACAAAATCGAGGCAATCAACAAAAAAATTGACCAAATAACCCAAGTCATGGAATTAGCTCAAGTACTGACAACAGTTCCAACGAAGAATTCTTATTAATATATTTGGATATCAATGCAAGATGTTGTATTTTTTGAAATAATTGGCTATGAAAAACAAACATTTTGTTTAATGTAATGGACATAGTGTCCCAATTGAAAGACAAGGGGTTACCAATAAGTATCCCATTTTGTATGAAAAAAATCCTCTTGTTCATATATAATCAATACATTTTATTTTATTCTATTACATTTTCCAATGTCACTAAGAAATGTTACATCGTTGATTAAATATTATAATGAAGAGTTGCGAAATCCCATGATATAACAAATTAATCCAAACATCATATCCAAATGCACTACTCAAAATATAATTTATATGAATACTATTATAAGTTATATGTCAATTTTTTTTTATGAAAAATGGAATTAAAAAATAACAATAATTGCATTGTCACAGGTCGATGTTTCTAAAAGGAAAAAAATGAAAACTGGTGTGTTTAATGCTAAAAAGCACTGGTGTTGTAATAAAATTCACACTAGTTTTGTAATACAACGAAACAACATTGATCATAATACTATTTTTTTTTATGTAAGATTGTATAAAAATCCTTCAAAAAACAAAAATTATAGTATCATCGTTTTGTTCCAGACTATAAACACTGAACTGCCCTGAGGGGAAACCAGTTCAGCCAACCGATAGGTCAAGAAACCAAGTCTTAAATTACCAGTCATAACAATTACAGTGTCTAAAAAAAAAATACAGCCCTATATGGGTGACTAGATTGTCCTTTCTTCTAACATTGACATAAGTTGAAACAAACAAAATATGAATATAGGGCCTATGTGGCAAAATATAGGTTAGACACCCCGCTAACCAGGAAAAGAGACACCTGTGCAAATCAGGTGGTAGTCTTGTAGTGTGGCCACACATCCAGGGAGGTGGTGTTGGGCATTGGGTCCCTGAGTTGTGTTGCTTCCTCGTCGACTGGTGTCTCTTCTTCCTCCATAGTCCTACGCAGAGATGGCACCATAAACGGTAGCTCAACCTCGGTTGCATTTGCTTCTCCAGCTGAAGGGTGGCTAACTCCCTGCAATGCTGAGAGAATTTGTAGGAATTGCGTTTCCTTCCCATCCAGGATCTCCATTCGAAATCGTAGGTCATCTAGGTCATGTCGTAACTCAAAGACCAGGCCTTGCAAAATTGCAAGGCTTTCTTGCCATTTAGATGTAGAGTTGGTGCACGAGCGAGGCCCTTGTTGTGGTCCATGGTCGGCTTCATAGCCTTCACTCTAAGATTGGGCGTAGTGTGGTCATGCTGGCATGTTCGCAGGAGAATTGGGAGGAGCAACTGGAATCGACTGTGAAGTGGAGGCCAAATATGAGAGTGGTCCTGGGTTGAACCCCAGAGAGTTTGCGGAGATATCAAACCACTCCAGCCTGCATGAAAAATGCAAGGAGAGGGACGAGAGGTTGATGAGGATGTGGTCGGAATCTGACAAGGAGGATGGCGAGGACAATGATGAGGGTGGAGAGTTGTGGGAGGGTACAAGCGTGGGGCAGATAGCCAAGCACGGTCAACTAGGTTTCTATGCCGAGCCACGCTTGGATTTCCGCCTTTGTCTCAGCAAGTCTGAGACACTATGAAGGCTAATAAGCACATGAGGGAAGGATGGGTAGTGAAGGAACAACTGGGGGGGACGTAGTCCGTTTCAGGGTTCGGTCATACGAGAATGAATATGTAAATGCCCCTGGTGCATTTGATAATGCTGAAATCTCTGGTGGAGGAATACACACACACACATAGTAAATTGTTTTCCATATCTCTGATCCATCGAAGGGACGGATATCTAGATCAGGGCTCACTGATATTAATGGCGCCCTAGTTTATGCGAGGTTGATTTAAATGCATGGTTGTGGTGGGAGGGGGAGGCACATGCCTGTCACGTAGATGGAGCAGTGGCCATTGCTTGTCCGATCCTCTTAACACATGTTCTCCAATAACATCCCATCCCAGGAGTTGTCGATAGCTAGAGCCTTTTCCTGGCATCTCTGGAAGATGGGGTGCATCTGGTGGATGGAGGCTTGGCACAGAAGATCTGGTCCCTCCCGGTCTGTTCCAATGTTGTCCAGTTCGTCAGCAATATGATTCACCTTCCTTATCACATGAGAGGGGATGAAGGTCTAATTGGGTCGGAGAAGCATTGCAATTGTTCTCAGTCCATGAGAGAGTAGCCAACATGGAAAAATTTGATTTGGATCAGCACCGTTTAGGATTTTCTGGAAGAGGTTGAGTATTAATTTTGAATCTCCCTCCACTATAAGTTTATTGAAGTTATTCTCTATATCCAATTGTAAGCCTCTTGTGAGCCCCCAAAGTTCTACGACATTATTTGTGGTATGGCCCAAGATACCAATGGTGATGAGAAGAATAATCCCCTGGTGGTTTTGAAAGACCACTCCAAATCCTGCTGCACCCAGGTTGCCTTTGGAGGCTCCATCAAAATTTACCTTGATAAATTCTGTTAGAGGGGGTGATGCCCACGCACGCTCCCTACACAACCCGCAGGTCAGAAGGTCCATGTCGATGCAGGATCTTTCCTTTTTCCATGGCCCGAAGAACTCTAACTGCTCTTCTATTTCCCTATCGGGAAATACACACCCACAGTAACTCTCACGGGATCCCCTCTTTACACTTGGGAGATCAGACTTCGCGACTTCGCGAGGTCAATGGTCGAGCGTTGGTCTCTTGAATCACTGAAACCCGATAATAGTCAACGCTGACCTTGTCCTTTTCCCTTCAGGATTTTCCCTATCGCGATTTCGGCACTCGCGATGTCAAACAAACTTTTTTACCGACCCCCGAACCCCGATTGGCCGAAACTCCGATACACTCGCGAGTTTGACTTTTCAACGCTACGTCACCTCTGTCGGGATTTCGAACTTCGCGGTATCGTGAATCCTAATGTAATGTTTTCAAAACTTCTTCCCACGAAACCCCGAAACGGCATGCCACCTGTCCACTTCACTGACTCCTCTATGGCCCACACAATCCCTTTTATCTTTCGAGATATCGCATTTTGCGATTTCGCAATTCCCGTTGCAAGATTTACGGAATTTCAACCCATGAAATCCTGATATGGAATTCACGAGTAAATCCGACGGCCCTTGTGGCTCAGATCTACGGTCCTACTCCTCCTGAGCTTTGAACCTTTCGATGCTTTCGCCGTAACTTCCCTATTCCTCCGCGAGATCTGACGATTCACGGAAATGCACGAATTATCCTTAGAGAATATCGATCGTTCGTTCCTCCTTGGCGATTCCTGTGAATGACCAAGTGTTCTTTCAAAAACTGTCCACCGGCGGTGCGAAGTTACGACACCTGCTAAACACTCCACGACACAAGCTCTTGTTCTTCTCTTCGATGATTACTCAAAGTTCCTATACCTCCTGAGCTTTCTCTCAACGTCGAGTCTTAAAGAAGAATCTTGCGTGCACTCCTTGCGGCAACCTTCAACCAATTCCAAGTGTTGAATTTCCTTCGACCCTACGCACACCTTGCAGCAGCAGTCTCTCAATACTTCACTCAGGTTCGCAATCCTGATACTTCACTCGGCCTACGCACTCCTTGCACGACTCCTGTGCCCAACCACACTTCTGCGTGAATGAGAACAAAAGATAAACTACCTGATTCCTTTGTCAACGCACTCCTTGCAGACACTTCAAATGCACTCCTTCCAGGAACTATGGCTCAGATAGAGAAACAATTGAAACTCATTCCTACTTCCTTTCAGACTTCAAAATCTAACATGAAATCATATACACAACATATAAATCAAATGCATAACAGGAAGCAAACATCCATGAGCATAACATCAATACACAAAGATTAAACACGAAAACCATGAATTTGGATCAAACTCTTCTATTAATCCAAATATCTGTACATGGGTGTTCTTACACAACTCTCTGCTTATCTCTTCTATGCTCACTACTGATCTAATGTTACAATACACAATGAGGGTGTCTATATCCCATTTCCCTCTTGCGCTCTAAAACTGTCAAATCTAGAATTAAATTCCATCTACCTGCATTAACTACATTAAATGCCTTCTACCTACTAAGGACGAGAGACAATCGCTCAAGGTCTGTTTACATTATACAAGTGTGCTCTTTCTTAATGGATTCATTTAAGATTGCCCATCAACTTCAAGTAAATTTCAAAATTAGCACTGGCTTGTCCAGCTGTCCGATTGCTTCCGCGCTGGCTCACTTGACATTGGCGATGCTCCTGCATCATACTCCCTGGCTTGAAAATGTTCATGGGCTCCTATCCATGAGCTCGTGCATGGTCTGTCCATGCTTCTGTATCTCCACTTCATTCTCCCAGCTAGCATCTTCAACTGGATGGCCTTTCCATTTGACCAGATACTCAAAGTATTTCTTTCGCCTGGTCCTCTTGCTCACTCTTTTATCCAATATGCACTCCATCTGCGGATTTTCTGCAATTGGCATCTGCTTTCACCGCTCAATCACTGGCTGATCATTTTCTGTCGCTGCTTCCTCAGCTCTATATGGGTACAAATTCGAGATATTGAATATCGGAGAAATTCTGATCCCATCGGGTAATTCAATCTCGTAAGCGTTTGCCCCAAATTTCTTCAAGACCCTACATGGTCCGATTTTCTTCATCTTCATCTTATTATATGTTCCTCTCGGGAACCTTTCTTTCCTCAAGTGTGCCAGAACCAAATCACCAACCTCAAACTGAACTTGTCTTCTATGCTGATCGGTTCTACGCTTATACTCATGGCTTGAATTGAGCAGTCGCTCCTTCACCTGGCTGTGAAGTTGTTTCATTGCCTCTACGAATTCTTCTGCACTAGCGCTCTTAGTCGTAGTCTGTTCTGAATCTCTCAGTTCATAAATTCCTCTTGGTTGCATGCCATAGACAATATGAAATGGACTTTGCCCTGTGCTTCTATTAACTGAGTCATTATAAGAAAACTCTGCCTATGGTAATATGTTGTCCCACTGGCTGTGGTGCTCTATCACCAAGCTTCTCAGCAAATCTCCCAGACTTCTGTTCACTACCTCTGTCTGTCCATCCATCCGAGGATGATAAGCTGAACTGAATGACAAGCTAGTTCCCAACTTTTTCCATAAGGTCCTCCAAAAATTCCCTATGAATTTGGTGTCTCGATCCAAAACTATGCTTCTCGGTAAGCCATGAAGTTGAATGACTTCTTTGAAAAACAGATTCGCAATGTGAGTTGCGTCACTGGTTTTTTGACATGGAATGAAGTGTGCCATCTTGGAAAATCTATCCACCACCACAAAGATTGAATTAGAACCTCTTTGTGTTCTTGGCAACCCCAATACAAAATCCATGCTAATTGCATCCCACGGCGTCTCTGGTATGGGCAATGGTTGATAAAACCCCGCATTCTGCTTCCTCCTCTTCGAATGCTGGAAAATTATACATCTATCCACGAATCTCTTGACATATTCTCACATTCTCGGCCAAAAATATGAATCATTCAATTTTGCGAATGTCTTTTCGTGACCAAAGTGCCCTGCCAATCCTCCACTATGTTTCTCCTTCAGCAAATTCTCCCTCATGGAGCATTTCGGAATACACAGTTGATTGCCCTTAAACAACAATCCTTCCTAGATCATGTACTCTATCCATTGGCTTCTATCTCTGATAATTGGATTCTCAGCTGCTTCATACACCTCTTTAAAATCCTGATCATTGGCATACATGTCCCTGAGATCATCAAAACCCAACGTTTTGACTTTGAACTCCTGCAATAGAAAACACTTCATGCTCAAAGCATCAACCACTTTGTTAGCAGTACCAGAAATATGTTTTATCACAAAAGTGAAATTCTGCATGTATTCCACCCATTTGACATGTCTCTGATTCAACTTCTCCTGTTGAGTCACAAACTGCAATGCATGATTGTCACTGTATAAGACAAATTCCTTCGGGATCAAGTAATGTCTCCATTTCTTCAATGCCTGTATCATAGCATAAAAATCCTTATCATAAGTGGAGTACTTCACTTTCGCTTCATTCAGATTCTCGCTGAAGTATGCTATTGGCCTGTCTTCCTGACTCAAGACTGCCTCGATTGCAAATCCACTTGCATCACATTTCACTTGAAATGTCTTTCGGAAATCCGGCAACACCAAAACTAGGCGTTCTGTAATCTTCCTCTTCAACAGATTAAAAATCTTTTTGACTTCTTCTGTCCAGTGAAAAGATTTGTGTCTTTTCTTCACTGTATCCATCATTGTTGCGCTAATTCCACTAAAATTCCTGATGAACTGTCGGTAGAAACTAGCCAATCCATGAAAACTTCTCACCTCGAAAATATTCTTCGGTGATGGCCAATTCTTAATTACCTCCACCTTAGTTGGATCCATCCTCAACTCATCTGGAGAAATAAAAAACCCCAAGTAGATGAGCTCTGTCTTCATGAATGAGGACTTCTTCATATTTATCAACAACTTCTCCTGTTGTAACCTCTGCATTACCGTAGCCAAATGCTTCAGATGTTCTGCCACTGTTTTACTGTAAACTAGTATGTCATCCAAATACACAATGACAAATTTCCATATGAACTCCCTCAGGACTTTGTTCATCAACCTCATGAAGGTACTCGTTGCATTTGTTAAGCCAAACGGCATAACAAGCCATTCATACAACCCTTCATTGGTTTTGAATGTTGTCTTCCATTCATCACCTTCTCTCATGCGGATTTGGTGATAACCGCTTTTCAAATCAATATTTGAAAAATACTTTGCTCCACTCAAGCAATCCATCAGATCATCCATCCTCGGCAATGGAAATCTGTACCTTATGGTTATCTTGTTAATCGCCCTCGAGTCAGTACACATCCTCCAGCCTCCGTCTTTCTCGGACTGAGTACTGTTGGAACAACACATGGACTCAAGCTTTCCCTGACCAAACCTTTGTCCAATAACTCCTGGACTTGCCTCTTAACCTCTTTATTTTCTTGCGGTGTCAATCTGTACGTGGCTTTATTTGGAAAACTGGCTCCTGGTATGAGATCAATGTGATGACTCACACTTCTGATCGGTGGTAACGAATGAGGTAATTCGTCCACCACTATATCAGCAAACTCTTCTAGCAGTTCTTGAACCTCCTCTAGTAAATCATCCACCCTTGTGCTGGTCAAAACAATCTTCGGTTTCCTGACCATAATGAACTGTGGATCCTCCTTCTTCTTGACCTCTGTAAGAAGTTCCTTCCCACTCATGAGAAGTACTGTGTTTCTTACCTCCAACTTCACCTCCTTATCCTTGATTGGAAGCAACATGTGTGTCCTCCCATTCTTCTCCAGGGTGTATGTGTTCATTCTCCCATCATGAATCACATTTCTGTCATATTGCCATGGTCTACCCAGCAATAGATGACAAACATCCATAGGAATGACATCAAATAAGATCTTATCATTATATCCTCCTATCTTAAATTCAACTAAACATTGTTTAGTGACAGTTACCTAGTGTCCTTTATGTAGCCACAAAACTCTATATGGGCTTGGATGATCAGTCGTCTCCAGCTCTAGCTTTTCTACCATCTCGGTAGAAATGAGATTATCCGTGCTACCACTGTCTACAATGACCTTACATACCCTGTCGTTGGTCTTGCAAGAAGTCCTAAAAATTCTGGTCCTTTGGACTAAACTCTCCACCTCCTTCTCGGGTGTCAAAAGGACTTTTCGCATCATCAGCGATCTTCCGCCTTCAGCGTATTCTACCTCAACATACCGCCTCTATGCCTCGGTGATGTGAGATTCTCCACCTTCCTTATTTTTATATGGACACTCATATGACTTCTGCCCATTCGTCCCGCATGTGAAGCATGTGATTACTCCACCTCTTCCTCTTCCTCTGCCTCTAGTACGAGGAAAAGTGTTGTTGTCAGCATAATCTCCTCTCTGCTCAGTATGTTGTCCTCGCTGTGAGGTTCCACCTCTCTCAGTTCGAGTCCGAGGTTTCTTCCAGTCCTCCTTGGGCTTCTGATATTTATCCTGGGCAACTGATTTGCCTCTGGGCTGACTTCTGCCTCGACCTCTTTGACCCTGCTTTCGGCTCAGCTTCTCCTCTGCTTTCAGAGCCATCTGATAAGCATCTTCCACCATTCGGATGGTTACCATGCTCATCTCATCTTGGATATCATATCTCAGGCCATTCATGTATCTGGACACCTTCTCATCATCACTTTCCCAATGACCTGCCCTGATGTTCAGTTTATAGAATTCCTCAGTGTATTCTTTCACTGTCATCAGCTTCTGTCTCAGGTTATGCATCCTCCTGAACAGAGTAATTTGGTAGTCTCTGGGGATGAATTTTGCCTTCAGCTTCGTGATCATTCTGTCTTAGCTTTTGATCTTCTGCTTGCCCTTGAAGCGTCTGCCAAATTGTAGTTCATCCCACCATAATGCTGCATGTCCCTTTAATCTTGTGACAGCATGCTTGACTTTCTTGTCTTCTTCGACATATTCATAGTCAAAGTATGTGTCTAGGGCTCTAATCCAGTCTAGAAGCTCCTATGCATCCAAGTTTCCCTCATAAAATGGAATGTCCATTTTCTCTCTTGCACCCATTCTGGCAATAGCTCTGATTAAACGTTCATTTGATGCATCTTCAGCTGCAACTTCTTCCTGTTCATCTTCAACTTCACTTTCGGAATCACTAAGATCCCCTGCAATGACTGTGCATCTTTGTGCTGTCTCCATGTCTTCGAGTCTGGCTCGTAGATCACACATCTCTCTCTCCATGACTGGATCTGTCATCCGCCTGCCTCTTCTTCTCGGTGTTTCCCTATCTTCTGGTGGATCGGGTGTTTTCCTGTCCCTTCTCCTTGGTGGCATGGTGAATTCTCTTTCTCTGCTACAGAAAGCAAAGAGTATTTCTATTCTCTGATACCAAATGATGCCGATGCATGCTCCCTACACAACCCGCAGGTCAAAAGATCCACGTCGATGCAGGATATTTCCTTTTTCCATGGCCCGAAGAACTCTAACCGCTCTTCTATTTCCCTATCGGGAAATCTGCACCCACAGTAACTCTCACAGGATCCCCTCTTTACACTTGGGAGATCGGACTTCGCCACTTCGCGAGGTCATTGGTCGAGCGTTGGTCTCTTGAATCACCGAAACCAGACAATAGTCAACGCTGACCTTGTCCTTTTCCCTTCGGGATTTTCCCTATCGCGATGTCGAACAACTTGTTTTACCGACCCCCGAACTCCGATTGGCCAAAACTTCAATACACTGGCGAGTATGACTTTTCAACACTATGTCACCTCTGTCGAGATTTCCGAATTCGCGGTATCGTGAATCCTAATGCAATGTTTTTGGAACTTCATCCCATGAAACCCCGAAATGGCGTGCCACCTATCCACTTCACTGACTCCTCTGTGGCCCACACAATCCCTTTTAGCTTTCGAGATATCGTGTTTCGCTATTTTGTGATTCCCGTTGCAAGATTTATGGAATTTCAACCCACGAAATCTCGATATGGAATTCACGAGTAAATCCAACGGCCCTTGTGGCTCGGATCTATGGTCCTACTCCTCCTGAGATTTGAACCTTTCGATGCTTCCGTCGTAACTCCTCTGTTCCTCCGCGAGATCTGACGATTCACAGAAATGCGTGAATTCTCCTTAGAGAATACCGACCCTCTGTTCCTTCTTGGCGATTCCTGTGAATGACCAAGTGTTCTTTCACAAACTGCCCACCTGCGGTGTGAACTTATGAGGCCTGCTAAACACTCCATGGCAAAAGCTCCCGTGCTTCTCTTCGATGATTACTCAAAGGTCCTATACCTCCTAAGATTTCTCTCAACGTCGAGTCTTAAAGAAGAATCTTGCACGCACTCCTTGCGGCAACCTTCAACCACTTCCAAGTGTTGAATTTCCTTCGACCCTGTGCACACCTTGCAGCAGCAGTCTCTCAATACTTCACTCAGGTTCGCAATCCTAAGACTTCACTCGGCCTGCGCACTCCTTGCATGGCTCCTGTGCCCAATCGCACTTCTGCGTGAATGAGAACAAAAACTAAACTACCTGAGTCCTTTGTCAACGCACTCCTTGCAGACACTTCAACTGTACTCCTTGCAGGAACTCTAGCTCAGATAGAGAAACAATTGAAACTCATTCCTACTTCCTTTCAGACTTCAAACTCTAACATGAAATCATATACATAGCATATAAAGAAAATTCATAATAGGAAGAAAACATCCATGAGCATAACATCAATACATAGAGATCAAACACGAAAACCATGAATTTGGATCAAACTCTTATATTAATCCAAATATCTGTACATGGGTGTTCTTACACAGCTCTCTGCTTCTCTCTTCTATGCTCACTACTGATCTAATGTTACAATACACAATGAGGGTGTCTATATCCCATTGCCCTCTTGCGCTCTAAAACTATCAAATCTAGAATTAAATTCCATCTACCTGCATTAACTACATTAAATGCCTTCTACCTACTAAGGAAGAGAGAAAATCGCTCAAGGTCCGTTTACATTATACAAGTGTGCTCTTTCTTAATGGCTTCATTTAAGCTTACGCATCAACTTCAAGGAAATTTCAAAATTAGCATTGGCTTGTCCAGCTATCCGATTGCTTCCACGCTGGCTCGCTTGACGTTGGCGATGCTCCTGCATCAGGGGGGGACCAATGAGATGGGCTATCCCTGCAGGAATGATTCCGAGGAGGAGAGGGAAAATTGTTTTGTGGTTAATTTCCAATTCTTCAAGATGCTTTGCTCTTGAATAGGACAGGTTAAGTCTATTTCATTCCAGTGCTGCAAGTTGACTGTTTCCATTATGTTGTGGAAGATTTGGGTCCAGCCGTGTTTCCAATTGTGTTGGGTATTCCTGAAGATTATTTGATCCCTTTCCTTCCAGATTTTCCAAAGGATGAAACCAGGGAGCAGTTTCCAAATGCGATTTAATATAGGATAATGGAAAGCCACTTCTTTCCATTCTTCGATGGTTGTGCTTATGTTGTCCCTCTTGTGATCTGAAGTGCATATGATGGACGCACATTGATCCCAAACTTGGGTGTTGAAGGGGAAAATGTTTAGGAGATGATTCATTGCTTCCGCCTCTTCCAAACACAAAGGGCATATGGACGGCCCTGTAAACCCCCTTTTAGTGATATTGTCCCAGGTGAGAATGCTTCCATGCACCACCAACCAAAGGAAGATGTTGATTTTTGGCTAGTGCTTCAGTGACTAGATTTTGTTCCAAACTTTCCTCGGGGGGTGGGGCAGATTGAGATTGGCCTTGGTGGCATAAGCTTCTTAGATGTTGAAGGTGCCCCTTGGGGATTGTCCTCAGCGCAGGATGTCCTCTCCTATAAGGATGGGAATTTTTCGTGTGTTGGTCATATTCTACCAAGGTTGAATATCCACCTGTGCTTCGATGTGAAGGTCCTCTCCAGTGGATTTCCAACATCTCTAAGTGGCATCCGTGGGATTTTCCTTCCAATAGTCTGCCACTTTTTTCAGAACCACTTGGGTAGCTGGGGTGCCGAAGGTGTCATCCCAGGCTTCTTGCGCCATGAAAGGTAACTGTTTCCATGAATCATTCCAGAAGAAGGAAATTTGACCATTCCACATTTCCCAGAAGGCGTGATTGACTACAAGGTGCCAATTCTTCTTGGCATTCGTCCAAATTAGGGAGCCTAGGGTGTCTCTATTCCATCGTATGAGGCTTATTTCCGCTGTGTTGGGAGTATACTTTCTTCTCCAAAGATTGGCCCAGAGGTATTGAGGTCTCTTCAACCATCTCCACCAGATCTTGGCACTCAAAACTTTATTCATGATTGAGGGGTCTCTGATTCCCAATCCCCCTTGGATCATAATATTTTTTTAACAACAACAATTATACCAATAAAAATCGACCTTCTAGTGAGTTTAATTAAAACGACACACCAATGCTTATGTATTATAATTCCTCATCGGTGCATTCTAAATTTCATGCACCAGTCAGGTTTGTCTTGTAACGCACCGATGCATGGTATCATAGATTCAACCGATGCATTGTTATTATTAAAGCACCAATTCCTTATTATTTAGAAGAGCATTGGTGCCCCAATATTTTTCTTACTTCCCTGGTGATTTCATTGAAATGTAAGCATTGGTTCTTTAAGTTTGAAAATGCACTGGTGTGCATACACCATGAAGCGCACTGCCTAGAAAAGCATCCACTAAAACTTCCGACCGCCTAAATTTTTCAGTTATAATGAAGTTTTGTTATAATCTCTACAAAAACATCTGCTACCAAAATATATGTTTTAGCGGAGGTTTTTATAACATTTTTTTCTAATTTTGTAACACTAAAAACCTCCGCTATAACTTCCGCTACAAGGTCTTTTCCTTGTAGTGATAGATAACTTTATGGTTTTCTCTAGGTCTATAACATCTTTGGTTACACTTATGTCATTGTTGATGATGTTGTCACTTCTTTAGGTAGGGAAGTATTTTTGGAATCAATAGTAGTTCCTCCACTCAATGGAACAATGCATTTTTCTTTAGGTCCATCATCTTTAATTATGTATTCTCCAAACTACTCTCCAATATATGTACCTGGTTCATTCTCTTCCTTCTTTGTAGTCTTTTACACTGGATTGGACTCTCCACTTTCATATTCACTCTTATAATCTTGATCCCCTTCTTATTTTGATGGATTTGACCCCAATTGTAGTTGAGTTGGGAAACACTCAGTTGTTCCTGGAATCCTTCTCTCTATCGGTTGTGGTTCTTGAGGTAGTTGGACCTCTAGTATTTATACACTAGGCTCATGGATAATTGGGACTACTAAGGTGTCCATTCCATCATTGTCATCATCTTATATCATTATTAAATATACAATTACAAGTTCCAAAACCGTCATGATTGGTGTATCCGTTAAAGTTTAAGATGTCATCATAGGTTCTGGCTGCCTTTCCTGTACTTGTTCCATGCCTTGCTCCAGTTGATTATTTCCTCACTCTGGTGAGGATACTCTTAGTTTTTCTTTATCTATATCCCCTTTATTTTATTCCTCTTCAACTTCCCTAGGATGCTCCAATCCTCCAATTGTTATATCCTGCCCATGTTCATGAAATATCCTTTCATCTTTTGCGATGAGTTGTATTCCTTCAACCCTTCTTGCTACTTGTTCTTCTCTTTCAGTGTTTGACCGCACAACCACTTCAGTTGTTTAATCTATCCATTAAAACTTCTCATGCATTAACAAGGACATAAACTGAGTGAATTCTGGTTTGGCTCTTCTTTGAAGGACTTCTTCCCAGTTATGCACATTTTTGGTGAAAATTTCATCATCAAAACCATCATGTGCATATGACCAGTAGGACATCACCTGCCCAACATGTTTAGATACTAATTTTTTTGGATCATGCTTGGGGTATCTACATATCAAGAATCTATAATCTAAATGACTTAGGCCTTCTTTCTTTGTTGGTGTGGTGCCTTTTACAAAATAATATCCTATGTGGAAGCCATATGGGATAAAATATCTTTTTGTTTCGTTCACCAATGAGGCATTGAAGCCTTGTAAAATGGTTTGGTAGAAGAATTATCCTAGAACCGGTCAGTCTAGTACATAGGATGGTAGTAGGTGTGGGGCTCCATAGACCCAAAAATTCTAATACAAGTACTATTCTCCTTCAGATACAAATGTCCAATCCTAGATATTAGCTTTTTCATTAGTTGTGAGAGCCTTGGGCAGTTTTGCTTGAAAATGATGAAGTATAATCTAGCTAGAAATTCATCACATATCATAAGGTATGCCTTATTGTACCTATTCTCCCACATGGTACTAAAGTATACATGCACATAGAACTCTGATACATTCCAACTCAGACCCATTCCTAGGAAGATGTTCTTGGCACACATCACATTCAGTAAGTACGATGCTATGAAAAAGGCTGGTGCCTCGACTGGATTTGGTTTTTGAGCTTGCTCTATTATGATACTCAGATGTTTGGAAACGATTTCTCCCCAATAAAAAAATACTCACTGATATCACGAATGTGTAGGGTAGGGGCATCAAAGCTTCAAAGAACTTTGAACAGTATTTTTCCCCATACAACTAATAGATCAATGCCATCATATACATGTAGGGATCTCTTAGGTTCATAGTGCTATACCACCCAACATCCCTGTTTACAAAATTTATGTCCTCTTTCTACCAGGATGCTAGCAATTGACTGGTATTGCACCACTCGAAAAAATCAACCACAAAATCATTGTTTAGCTTGACTTTGGGTTCTATGGGTTTGTAGTATTTGTTTACTTCTATCAATAAAAATTCCCCCTCACAATGTCCCTCCACATCATTTATCGGGCAATTTTTTGCATGTGTGTGGTTAATTATCCATTCTAGAGTCTCAATTCAGGGTAAGACATGGGTCCCGGAAGCTATCATGTGCAATATCGAGTGTTTTATATTTGGAAAGACCCGGTCATCTAAGACTCTAACCTCGAGATCATTGTGGGGTGTAAATTATGGAAAATTGGAGTTATGTATTTTATTATACAATTCATTCCAAGTGGGAAGAGGTACCTTGGATGTAGTACTAGAGTCGATTTCCTTGAACAATGGTGGTGGAGCAAGGGGGTTATTATGTGGCATCTGAATTATTGGCTCTACCTTTTACACTAGCTCCAGTTATTCAATGGTGGTTGGAGTCGAAGCTTCACCAACTTGTACATTCTTTCTCTTTGGTGTTTTCGACGATTGACAAGTCGTTGGACTATGGAGAAGCATTTTTCTACATCAAACGACATCATTATATTCACAAGTTATCAATAATCGTGAAAAACACAGTAACTTATATGTTGAAAATCAATAATACTTGTGTGGTAGAGAAATTTTTTAGCTTTAATTCTTACCAGTCCCAACATTTACACTTGAATTCGAGAACAATCGACTCGGATGGGAGCAATGTCTCGTTCTTTGATATTTCTTGGCTATGTGAAAAATCTCAAAAGCTTGATGGAAAGATGCGTTGACCGAAAACAAGTTTAAGGTTGATATACCTTGTTTCCCATCATTCCCATCCAACATTTATCATTAGGGAGTACAATGATGTCTTTGTGGATCTCGAAGTTTAAATGCATCACCCACACCACACGTTGAAATTAATGCATATTGTTAATCGACGACACGAGGAGATCATTGAGATAATTTCATGTATAGTTTCAAATTCTTGGGTTAGTCCCATTGTTCCATTTGATAATCTATGTATCGATATAAACAACACTTTGTGTTGAGCCCTCCTTGCTTTGTGTTATTGTAACATAATAATAAAAAGAAAATAAAACATGTGAGAATCATAATAAAAAGAAAGTAAAACATGTAATACTAATAATCACACATTGAAAAAAAATAATACCCTCATTATTGTACACAGGCCAAATATAAACTCCATGATTAATAGAACACAAAACACAGATCAATCTTATTGATAAAAGTGAATGCAGATACATTATTTGTAAGCGGAGGCGGACAATTGTGAGGCAGTTGTGAATAGTTACAGTTATGCAGAAGTTAGGATAGTTGAACTGACGGATTAGTTAACAGCGGATTAGTTAACATTCCCCCCTTAATCCGAAGGGACATTTGTCATCCCAAGCATCATTCTAAATTTTTCAAATTTCTCTCGACCCAAAGCTTTAGTAAAGACGTCTCCAGTTTCCGGTAAAGATCTCTGTGTAATCTGTGTATGAGCCATTGATTAATTTCTGTATTGCTTAAGAATCTATTTGCATTGCTTTACTTCACAGGTTTAAAACTTACATGTGGTATCAGAGCACGTTTTTGGCTTCAGAGGGACGCCTTTGTTGCTGAGGGGTTGGCTCGGTCTTGATAGATCAAGTTTATCTTGTGTCTGTGATAAACCTGGGTTCAGTGGGAGCTTTTGTAGAGGAGATTCGAGTAAAGTAAGAGGAATGGCGAGCTCATCTAGAATCGAGATAGAGAAGTTCAATGGTAAAAAATTTGAGCTATGGAAGCTCAAGATGGAGGACCTGCTTGTAGACAAAGAACAATGGATCGCTGTGGATCCTGGTACATAGCCTACTGGTACACCATCTACAAGCACACAGGCTACTGGTACACCTCCTACCAGTACACAAAATACTAGTACACCAGCTACTGGTATGTCGAAGGAATATTGGGACAAGTTGGACAGAAGAGCAAGGAGTACCATTCGACTCTGCCTGGCAGATTCGGTGTTGTTGAATGTCTCGGGAGAATATATAGCCAAGGAACTATGGGATAAGTTAGGGACTTTGTATCAATCAAATTCCCTGGTAAACAAGTTGTTTCTTCGAAAGAAGTTGTATCATCTTAGGATGGAAGATGGAGATTCTGTGACAGAACATCTAAATGCCTTTAATACTCTGGTAAGTCAACTTGGATCTGTTAATATTA
>ML776880.1:1667434-1705682 GCA_009831015.1 Picea engelmannii
GGGGGGGGGTAGATTGAGATTGGCCTTGGCAGCGTAAGCTTCTTGGATGTTGAAGGTGCCCCTTGGGGATTGTCCTCAATGCAGGATGTCCTCTCCTGGAAGGATGGGAATTTTTCGTGTGTTGGTCATATTGTACCAAGGTTGAATATCCACCTATGCTTTGATGTGAAGGTCCTCTCCAGTGGATTTCCAACATATCCAAGTGGCATCTGCGGTATTTTCCTTCCAATAGTCTGCCACTTTTTTCAGAACAATTTGGGTAGCTGGGGTGCAGAAGGTGTCATCCCAGGCTTCTTGTGCCAGAATTGGTAACTGTTTCCATGAATCATTCCAGAAGAAGGCAGTTTGACCATTCCACATTTCCCAGAAGGCATGATTGACTGCAAGGTGCCAATTCTTCTTGGCATTCGTCCAAATCAGGGAGCCTGGGGTGTCTCTATTCCATCGTATGAGGCTTATTTCCATTGTGTTGGGAGTATACTTTCTTCTCCAAAGATTTGCCCAGAGGTATTGAGGTCTCTTCAACCATCTCCACCAGATCTTGGCACTCAAAACTTTATTCATGATTGAGGGGTCTCTGATTCCCAAGCCCCCTTGGATCATAATACTGTTTTAACAACAATAATTATACCAATAAAAATCGACCTTCTAGTGAGTTTAATTAAAACGACACACCGATGCTTATGTATTATAATTCCTCATCGG
This sequence comes from Picea engelmannii, assembly GCA_009831015.1. NCBI lineage: Eukaryota > Viridiplantae > Streptophyta > Pinopsida > Pinales > Pinaceae > Picea > Picea engelmannii. Next base: position 1,668,140 of record ML776880.1, read on the forward strand.
TGCATTCTAAATTTCATGCACCGGTCAGGTTTGTCTTGTAACGCACTGATGCATGGTATCATAGATTCAACCAATGCATTATTATTATTAAAGCACCAATTCCTTATTATTTAGAAGAGCACTGGTGCCCCAATATTTTTTTTACTTCCCTGGTGATTTCATTGAAATGTAAGCATTGGTTCTTTAAGTTTGAAAATGCACCGGTGTACATACACCATGAAGCGCACTACCTAGAAAAACATCCACTAAAACCTCCGACCACCTAATTTTTTCAGTTATAATGAAGTTCTGTTATAATCTCTACAAAAACATCCGCTACCAAAAAAATATGTTTTAGCAGAGGTTTTTATAACAATTTTTTCTAATTTTGTAACACTAAAAACCTCCGCTATAACTTCCACTACAAGGTCTTTTCCTTGTAGTGATAGATAACTTTTTGGTTTTCTCTAGGTCTATAACATCTTTGGGTACAGTTATGTCGTTGTTGATGATGTTGTCACTTCTTTAGGTAGGGAAGTATTTTGGGAATCAATAGTAGTTCCTCCACTCAATGGAACAATGCATTTTTCTTTAGGTCCATCATCTTTAATTGTGCATTCTCCAAACTACTCTCCAATATATGTACCTGGTTCATTCTCTTCCTTCTTTGTAGTCTTTTACTCTGGATTGGACTCTCCACTTTCATATTCACTCTTATAATCTTGATCCCCTTATTATTTTGATGGATGTGACCCCAATTGCAGTTGAGTTGGGAAACACTCAATTATTCCCGAAATCCTTCTCTCTGTCGGTTGTGGTTCTTGAGGTAGTTTGACCTCTAGTATTTATACACTAGGCTCATGGATAATTGGGACTACTAAGGTGTCCATTCCATCATTGTCATCATCATATATCATTATTAAATCTACAATTACAGGTTCCAAAACCCTCATGCTTGGTGTATCCGTTAAAGTTTAAGATGTCATCATAGGTTCTGGCTGCCTTTCCTGTACTTGTTCCATGCCTTGCTCCAGTTGATTGTTTCCTCCCTCTGGTGAGGATACTCTTAGTTTTTCTTTATCTATATCCCCTTTATTTTCTTCCTCTTCAACTTCCCTAGGATGCTCCAATCCTCCAATTGTTATATCCTGCCCATGTTCATGAAATATCCTTTCATCTTTTGCAATGAGTCATATTCCTTCAACCCTTCTTGCTACTTGTTCTTCTCTTTCAGTCTTTGACCGCACAACCACTTCAGTTGTTTAATCTATCCATTCAACCTTATCATGCATTAAAAAGGACATAAACCAAGTGAATTTTGGTTTGGCTCTTCTTTGAAGGACTTCTTCCCAGTTATGAACATTTTTGGTGAAAATTTCATCATCAAAACCATCATGTGCATATGACCAGTAGGACATCACCTGCCCAACATGTTTAGATACTAATTTTTTTGGATCATGCTTGGGGTATCTACATATCAAGAATATATAATCTAAATGACTTAGGCCTTCTTTCTTTGTTGGTGTGGTGTCTTTTACAAAATAATATCCTATGTGGAAGCCATATGGGATAAAATATCTCTTCATTTCGTTCACCAACAAGGCATTGAAGCCTTGTAAAATGGTTTGGTAGAAGAATTATCCTAGAACCGGTCAGTCTAGTACATAGGATGGTAGTAGGTGTGGGGCTCCATAGACCCAAAAAATCCTAATACAAGTACTATTCTCCTTCATATACCAATGTCCAATCCTAGATATTGTCTTTTTCACTGGTTGTGAGAGCCTTGGGCAGTTTTGCTTCAAAATGATGAAGTATAATCTATCTAGAAATTCATCACATATCATAAGGTATGCCTTATTGTACCTATTCTCCCACATGGTACTAAAGTATACATGCACATAGAACTCTGATACATGCCAACTCAGACCCATTCCTAGGAAGATGTTCCTGGCACACATCACATTCAGAAGTATGATGCTATGAAAAAGGATGGTGCCTCGACTCGATTTGGTTTCTGAGCTTGCTCTATTATGATACTCATATGTTTGGAAATGATTTCTCCCCAATAAAAAAATACTCACTGATATCTCCAATGTGTAGGGTAGGGGCATCGAAGCTTCAAAGAACTTTGAACAGTGTTTTTCCCCATACAACTAATAGATCAATGCCATCATATACATGTAGGGATCTCTTAGGTTCATAGTGCTATACCACCCAACATCCCTGTTTACAAAATTTATGTCCTCTTTCTACCAGGACGCTAGCAATTGACTGGTATTGCGCCTCTCGAAAAAATCAACCACACAATCATTGTTTAGCTTGACTTTGGGTTCTATGGGTTTGTAGTATTTGTTTACTTCTATCGATAAAAATTCCCCCTCACAATGTCCCTCCACATCATTTATTGGGCAATTTTTTGCATCTGTGTGGTTAATTATCCATTCTAGAGTCTCAATTCAGGGTAAGACATGGGTCCTGGAAGCTATCATGTGCAATATCGAGTGTTTTATATTTGGAAAGACCCGGTCATCTAAGACTCTAACCTCGAGATCATTGTGGGGTGTAAATTATGGAAAATTGGAGTTATGTATTTTATTATACAATTCATTCCAAGTGGGAAGAGGTACCTTGGATGTAGTACTAGAGTCGATTTCCTTGAACAATGGTGGTGGAGCAAGGGGGTTATTATGTGGCATCCGAATTATTGGTTCTACCTTTTACACTAGCTCCAGTTATTCAATGGTGGTTGGAGTCGAAGCTTTACCAAGTTGTACATTCTTTCTCTTTGGTGTTTTCGACAATTGACGGGTCGTTGGACTATGGAGAAGCATTTTTCTACATCAAACGACATCATTATATTCACAAGTTATCAATAATCGTGAAAAACAGTGTAACTTATACGTTGAAAATCAATAATACCTGAGTGGTAGAACAAATTTTTAGCTTTAATTCTTACCAGTCCCAACATTTACACTTGAATTCGAGAACAATCGACTCGAATGGGAGCAATGTCTCATTCTTTGATATTTCTTGGCTGTGTGAAAAATCTCAAAAGTTTGATGGAAATATGCGTCGACCGAAAACAAGTTTAAGGCCGATATACCTTGTTTCCCGTCATTCCCATCCAACATTTATCATTATGGAGTACAACAAAGTCTCTGTGGATCTTGAAGTTTAAATGCATCACCCGCACCACACGTTGAAATTAATGCATATTGTTAATCGACGACACGAGGAGATCATTGAGATAATTTCATGTACAGTTTCAAATTCTTGGGTTAGTCCCATTGTTCCATGTGTTAATCTATGTATCGATATCGACAACACTTTGTGTTGAGCCCTCCTTGCTTTGTGTTATTGTAACATAATAATAAAAAGAAAATAAAACATGTGAGAATCATAATAAAAATAAAGTAAAACATGTAATACTAATAATCACACATTGAAAAAAAATAATACCCTCATTATTGTACACAGGCCAAATATAAACTCCACGATTAACAGAACACAAAACATAGATCAATCTTATTGATAAAAGTGAATGCAGATACATTATGTATAAGTGGAGGGAGACAATTGTGAGGCAGTTGTGAATAGTTACAGTTATGCGGAAGTTAGGATAGTTGAAGCGACGGATTAGTTAACATTCCCCCCTTAATATGAAGGGACATTTGTCATCCCAAGAATCATTCTAAATTTTTCAAATTTCTCTCGACCCAAAGCTTTAGTAAAGATGTCTGCAATTTTCTCTGAAGTGGAACAATGATTGAGATGAATGGTTTTGGCCTCAACATGATGTCGAATCAAATGATATTTGGTTTTGATATGTTTGTTTCGATCATAGAATTTAGGATTTTTGGCCAATTGTATTGTAGAATTATTGTCAACAAAGAGAGGCGTCGAAGTCATTTATTTCTCCTGCAAGTCTTCAAGAATTTTCCGAAGCCAAATGATTTCTTTTGTGGCTTGAGCTACTGCAACGTATTCGGCTTCAGTTGTAGAATAAACATGAACTGATTGCTTTCATGATCTTCAAGTGATGGTTGTTGATCGAAGATTCATCAAATAACCTGAAGTAGACACCCCATGCTCTTTATCTCCGTCAAAGTCAGAATCTAAATAACCAATGAGATGGAAGTATGAAACTTTAGAATATTTGATGCCATATGATTGAGTGCCTTTTAAATATTTGAGCACTCGTTTTGTTGTTGTATAATGACCTTCACAGGGTTGATGCATAAACATGGAAAGTATTCCTACAGCAAAAGTTATGTCAGGATGAGTAGTAGTAAGATAAATTAAACTTCCAACAAGATGTCTGTACTTTTTTGGATCTTCAAATGCACTACCTTCATTTGAAGTAAGCTTTAAATTCTGCTCCATTGGAGTAGAAACAGGATTACAATCCTTCATCTCAAATTTGCTCAATAGTTCTCCAATATATTTCTTCTGAGAAATAACAATGTGCTTCGGTTTTTTATCTACTTCGATCCCTAGATAATAATGTAGTAATCCCAAATCTTTCATATCAAAAACCTTTTGCAACTCCCTTTTAATAGATGCTATATAATCATCATTATTTCCTGTGATAAGAAAATCATCTACATAGACAACTAGATATACAACCGATCTTCCAACTTTCTTAACAAATAAAATTGCATCATCTATATTGAAATGCTTATAATTCAACTTGAGAAGATGTTAAGTTAACTTTTCCTACCAAGCATGAGGTGCTTGTTTTAAACCATACAATGATTTTATCAATTTTCATACTTTATGCTCTTTTTCTTTAACAGAAAAACCCTCTGGCTACAACATATAGACATCTTCTTTTAAATCTCCATTTAAGAAGGCAGTTTTTACATCCATGTGATGTATTTTCCATCATTTTTGAGCTGCAAGAGAAAATAAAGTTCTAATAGTGCCCCATTTCACTGTAGGAGAAAATGTTTCTGTATAATCAATACCTTCTTTTTGTGCATACCCCTTTGCTACAAGTCTTTCTTTGTGCTTATCAAGAGAACCATCAGCTTTATATTTAGTTTTATAAACCCACTTACTACCAATTTGTTTGATGCCAATAGGAGGATCCACCAACCTCCAAGTGTCATTTTTAATAAGAGAATCATACTTTTTTTGCATTGCATCTTTCCATTCATTACAACTAGTGGCTTCTTCAAAAGTAGTAGGTTCATTAACAACAGAAAAGTTTAACTCAAATTCACCATACCTTTTTGGCATTGTCTTGGTTCGTGTTGATCTGCGTACTGATAGCGGCAATGTTTGCTTAGTTTCAAGAGTCTTAGAAATAAGTTCTTTAGGACCATTATTATCCTCTAATTTTTCCTCAATAGGAACATCATTATCAACCAATTTGTCTTCTACAAAAACATTATTATCATAAAAAACATTGCTATCAACTAGTTTTTCTTCATTCTTTGATGTGGTCTCATTCTCTGGTGTTGTTGAAGGAAAATCCATAGACTAGTCTAGAATATGAATCCCCCCTTCAGGATCTGGGAGATCATTATCCCATTCAAAATAAAACTTATTGGAAGAGAATCTATCCAAATGATTGAGTTGCCTATCAATAGTAGAAGCATCTTTAGCAAATTCAAGAAAAACAACATCTCTTGAAACAACAAATTTATTGTTTTCCTCATCATACAATCGATAAGCTCTGGATGTATTAGAATACCCCAAGAAAAGACATTTGCGACTTCGTGCACCCAATGTGGCTTGTTGTTGTTTATGAATTAAAGCATAACATGGAGAACCAAAAAATCTGAAATGTTGAACAACAGGAAGACGATTATACCATAATTCATAAGGGGACTTATTATTGATGGCAGTAGAAGGACAACGATTGCGAATATAAATGGCACAAAGTACTGCTTCTCCCCAAAAAATCAACCTAACATTCTGAAAAAGCATCATTGACCTTACCATATTAAGCAAAGTTTTGTTCATGCACTTTGCTACACCATTCTGTTGTGGACTATAAGGGATGGTGGTCTGATGTTTAATACCATTATTTTGTAAGTACTTTTAAAATTCATTAGAGGTGTATTCACCACCATTATCTAATCATAGAGTGCCAATATTAAGTTGAGTTTCATTTATAATCCATAAATGAAAATTCTTAAAAGTTGCAAAAACCTTAGATTTATCTTTCAACAGATAAACACAGCACATCCTGGTGTAGTCATCAATAAAAGTCAGCAGATATTTATTACCATTTACAGATGGAAGGCACGTGCCCACATAAATCAAAATGTATGAGACCTAACTTCCTGGAAGCTCGGGAAGTAGATCCATAAAAAGGTTGTTTACAATGCTTGCCTAAAATGCAAGCATTACATGGAGAAAACTTTCTTGGAATAGTAGGAAGCCCTTGAATGCCTTGTTGTTTCATAATCCGAATACTATCATAATTAATATGACCAAAACGAGCATGCCACAATAAGCTGGAAGACAAAGTATCACTATGCTGAGCCAAAAGAGCTTAATTAGATTGAAAAGAGGATGTCCCTTTAAGTTTTAAAAGTTTGTCTTCTTCAACACCAGTCATAACAATCACCTAATCAGATGCTTTTCTTATTTCAATTATACCATCAAACATATGTATAGAATGTCCTTGTTGTCTGATATGTATGAGAGACATCATATTTCTTTTTAATCGAGGAATATAAAGAACATCATGCAAAATATAATCAGCAAGTCCCGATAGGCGAAGTCGAATAGATCCAATCCCTGAAGACTTTAACTGGGACTTATCAGCAAAATAAACTATTCCATCAATGTGATTACTGAATGTCTCAAAAAAATCTCTTCTAAAGGTCATATGGCAAGTGGCTCCAGTATCTAAAATCTAAGTGTCTCCCAAGAAGCAAAAGAAGTGCTAAAAACTTCATTTATACTAAGATTACAATGTGCAACAATATAGTTGGCAGATTTAGGTGGTTTTCCTCTGTCTGGAGGTTGTTTCTCTTTCTTCTCACTAATCCTATCTGAAGGAGTTCGACAATGAGAAGAGGTATGACCCAGTTTACCACACCTATAACACTTAAGAGATTGTTTATCATTCTGAAATTTTTTTTGCTATCTATCATCTTTTTGTTTGTCTCCTTGATGATAATGACCCCCCCTGGCTCTAAATGGTCTCTTACCATGACCTCTATTACTATTGTCAAATCTAGTAGACTCTCCTCTAGGTTTCTTCTCTTTCTGTGCAAGACACAAAGTCTCAACTGTGGAAGTGGAAAAAGATTCCTTCTTCCCAAAAGCTTTCTCTCTTTCAACAATTTTGTCTACAAGTTTATCAAAAGTCATGGCTTTCATCTGTCCACTAGCTTGAAGAGACTCTAAGTAGTGTGAATAGGTAGGATACAGGTCTTTAATAAATGTTGTGAGTTGTAAATCAACTTTGACACCAGTTGAGTCAATATCATGAAAAAGAGCTTTAATTTTGGAAGCTAACTTAATGGGATTATTATCTTTTAGTTCCAAATTAAACAACTTCATCAACAATTGTATAATTTTTGGCTCTGAATGGGAGTCATAAAGATCTTTTAATTTCTCTAATGCTTTAAACGATGTGGTGCTGGAAAGAATATGTTTGCTTACCTCTTCAGTGACTGAGGCATAAATTAAAGCATGTACCTTTTTATCTTTACTCTTCCAAATTGCAAGTTGTCTGTAGGTTCCTATGGGTCATTTTCATCCTTGCCTTCACAAATTTCCTCCCATAAATCATTAAAAATAAGAGTATTTTTTTATTTTTCAAAACCATTCTTAGTAATTTTCTTGTCTAGAGAGCACTACTCCCACAATTGATACCAATGAATGCATTGTAAACTAATCTCTGTAAATGAAATGCCACTTGCACAAGAAAAAATAAAAATCTCACAACAACTACACCTTCGACCTTGGCTGCGTTGTAGACTGCTCAGTATACAGCCTTCGTTGCTGCACTGCAATCTCTCTTGCAGTGAGACCCTTCATGCACAAACTAGCAGGGAACTAAAACAACCAGCGAACAACGATTTTAACAAGTTGGCCCTCTCGAATCTTGAGCAGACATCGATCACTGGATCTGATCTGGGCGCTCTCCCTTAGTGAGAGCCAATGCTCCACGCCTCTCACGCAAACATGATCTAGCACAAAAAATAACATGGAGTTTAAAAAAAAAAACGTGGCTCTAATACGACTGTACACAGGGCAAATATAAACTCCAAGATTAACAGAACACAAAACACAGATCAATCTTATTGATAAAAACAGATGCGGATACATTATGCATAAGAGGAGGCAAACAGTTGTGAGGCAATTGTGAACAATTACAGTTATGCGGAAGTTAGGATAGTTGAACCGCCAAATTAGTTAACACCAAATTAATTAACAATTATTTAACATAAATAATCACAACATAGATTAAAAGCTTCAATTACTTTTATTTCATTAAAAGCTTGAATTACTTTTATTTGAGGAATGAATGAAAAAGCAAAAACTAGTACATTGAAATAAAATTTTAAAGTAAGATAACGGTTGTTGTACACTTTCATATCAATCCACCTTCATAAGGTGAGGGTGGTTGTACACTCCCATTCAACTTCATTTTCAGCTCACTCCAGTGTTATATGCGACACTTCATCCAACGCTCTTATAAGTGAGGTTGCACACTTTTATATGTGACGCTTCATCCAAATATCACTTTTATATGTGACAGTTATCTAACGCTCTGATAAGTGAGGTTGCACACTTTCCGCCAACCCTAACATCATTTTTTTAAAGGACATTTAAAAAAAAGGTACACTTTCATTTCACTCTACCTTCATAACGTGAGGTTAGTTGTACACATCTTTCATCGAACTTCACTTTCACCACACTTCAAACATCGAACGTGAGGGTAGTTGTACACTTCTTTCACCGAACGTGAACGTGAGGGTAGTTGCACGCTTTCAGCCAACCGGGGGGCGACGGTGGGAGATGAGCCCGACTTCTTTGCCTCGCCTTCTGGTTTTCCAAAAACCCTGTTGTTTTCCATTTGGTGTGATATTCGTCCTGGTTAAATTTTCAGATTTCAAATCGTCCTGGTTTTCCTTTTTGCACATTGTTGGGATTAATAGATGTCAGTCAACAACATAAGCTACCATTTAAATTTAAATAAATTCATGAATTAATTATTAAAAAATATACATTTGAAAATAAAAATATTAAAAAATATGAATATGAAAATGAAATATTTCACCATTTAAATTTGAATAAATTCATAAGTTAAATATTAAAAAAATATGAATTTGAAAATAAAAATATTAAAAATTAGCAATCTGAAAATGAAACGTGTCAATGAATATAAAAATTTAGAAAATTTAAAAATAATATAAAAAATAAAAATTTAAAAATAAAATATCCCATAAAAATTGGGTAGTAATTTAACTTATCTAATCAGTTTCATGGCGAAGGAAACAAAGGAAGGATGGGGTCTGTAGTTCTGTGGCACCGAGAGCTCGTGGCCCGCACCCGGTCACAAGCTACCCTCTTTCCTGACAACAACTCTCTTTACCCGACAGTCACAAAAACCCTTAGACAAGTCTATATGTGCGACCCCACCCTTCTAAGCAAACCCTCCCACTTTTCTCGACGACTATTCCTCTTTGCCTCTTCCGCCTGAGCTGCCACCTGTGGTGCCTTAAGCTATTTGTGAACAATCTAGGAGTGAAGAAGCGGTTGACCTGTCTTTAAGGAAGGGCGTCCCATTGGCCACATATGATGACGAAGTAGATTACTCACTAGATCCAGGAGAGTTTCTCCCGTGGATGGGGACAACTGGAAGCCCAACAACTTCTTCTTGGCTACAATGATTCACTTCAACACCACTAGGATCTCCACTGCTTTCTACACTTCCTCCGGTCCCCCAGATAAACTTCTCACATCTCTCCGGGGTAACATGATTTTACCTTATTCAAGTCTCGAGTTCCCCCTCCTCGCTTGCACGAGATCTCTGGGATAACAAATTCTCGGCCCCGATGACCCCCTCTCCTCAAGTTTCAACAACACTCGGCCACCCACCTTCTCCAACTGGCCCAAAACATGTTTCTGACAATTTTGGTAATTTACTATTTTTAGTAGTTTTTAACTTCCGGGGCCATTTTGAGGCCCTAAACGATTTTTTTTGAGAAAACGGGGAGCAACATGGATCATGAATTATGTTATTCATCCAAAAGTTATAGTCCTCGGATAGATCTTTCCAACGAGCTATCATACTCCTAAAACGGAGATCGCATGCAAAAGTTATGACCCCGAGAAGTTAATGCACCAACTTACCCAAACGGAGCCCACATGACTTTTGGCGCTTCATCTCCCAGGGATAGGTTTTTGGATGTCTAGGGTTTTTGACATTCCTACTTATTGTAAAAAGGCTTTCAGAGCCTCATTGTAATCATCTTCTTACAAATGCGAGTAGCCATCACATCTCTTCTCAGAGATAAGTCGCCACCATTCTAGCGAGTCTTTCACTCTGTACTTTACAGTCTCTGTACATTTATTTCATTAATATAAATCATGTATTACTGTATATCTGTAACTCTTGTTTTATTTCCTCTATATCTCTGTTATATTGTTGTCTCTCTTGCAATATCTCTAAATATTTATGTGTTATATCTCCGCTCTCATTTCGTGCCGAAAATAATCCGGATCAGTGGTATCAGAGCAAGCTGCTTTTGATCGTTTTTCAGTGCATGTCCCCGATGAGGTCTGAGTATAGCGAGTTGGGTCTCGATCTTGTCTCTCTTGAGGACAATCACTCTCGCACACCCAAGAAACCCTCAATGGCGGAAGAAAAGAAAAACGACGGAGCAGACGATCCTATCAGTCTGTTGCTTGAGCAAGCTTTCACGCGACATAGGGACGAAATGATGGATAATTTTTCCCACATTCTTTAATGCCTGCAGATAGCATCAGACACATCTTCATCAAGCGACCACTTTGGAGGCACCTCATCTTTCAAAGTATAGGTTAATTTTGATATTCCTATATTTGAAGGTCAAATAGATGCAGATGCCCTAGATAAATGGTTAAATCTGCTAGAAGGTTATTTCTCTATTCATAATTTTTACGACAAGGAAAAGATCACCTTCACACTCCTTAAGGCTCTCCCCCGTGTCAAACATTGGTGGGAAACTTACTGGGAGCAGAGTTCCACAGAGGATTCTGGAATATATCGAGTCGAGCCCACTTGAGATTTTTTTGTGGATGCAGCAAAGGTACAGTATTACCCTGTTGGAAACTATGAGGACCAGTGCATGAGATGGACCACATTGTGGCAAGAGAGGGGCCAATCAGTTCTAGAGTTCACCAATAGCTTCCATACCTTGCGCACCAAGCTGGGTATCAAAGACTCTGAATGACATTTGGTTCTGAAATACCGTGGGGCTCTACACAGATACATCCAAACTGAAATGGATTTTCTGGACATCTCATCACTCGGTGCTGCCTATCGATATGCTGTTAAAATTGAGTAGAAATATAAGCACCAGAACAAACGGGAGTTTGGGTCTGCAAATCCACAACAACCAAAGTATGATAAAGACAGACCTAACAAACAGTCTCCCGAAAACCAGTTCAAGCCACAGGAAAAGAAGGGTTACGGGAAGACAAAGAAGGACACCAGAAAATGGTGCGATTTCCACAAAAGCCCCTGGCACAACACAGATGAATGTCGCTCAAAATAGTCATTGGTGGTCGAGATCAAAGAAAAGGAGCTGAACCCTGATTCAGAATCTGATTCTGAAAATACTGGTAAAAGATAGATCATCGACGCAGACCCCACTGCTATTGTCGTGATCGCATCAATTCAACCAAAAGAACCAGCAAATCAGAAGAGGAGGAGCGGCTTTTTCATTTACAGATGTGGGTGAAGGGGACCCCGCTGCATTTTATTGTTGATAGCGGAAGCTAGAAGAACCTCATCTCAGCAGAGGTCGTCAAACAGTTGGGATTGTCAACAACACCACATCCGCAACCATACAACATCGGGTGGCTTCGCCAAGGACAATATCTTTGTGTCAGTCAGTAATGTCAATTGTCATATGACATCCAACCCTTCAAGGATGAGGTAGTATGTGATGTTGCCCCATTGGATGTCTGTGATGTTCTCTTGGGCCAGCCATATATGTGGAAACGCCATGCTATCTATGAGTCTCGACCACGTAGTGTCATTATTACTCTGGGGGGTCATCTCTACAGGATACCAGAGGTAGTTCCAACTATTGCCCCACCTAAACAGTGCCGCGAGGTAGTATCTCATACTACAAAATTCATCTTCTCCACAATCTGTTCAAAAGGGGAACAAAAGGATACTGCAACCACTACAGCCTCGGCCTAAGCACCTTCTATCCACTAGAAGCAGGTCGACAAGGTTGCAGCAAAGCACAAATATTCCTTCTTCACACAGTCATCTCATGTAGCCAGACTGGTTAAAAAGGTCCAACCCTTCCAGCCACAGGTTCGTGATGACCTTCAACAAACCAAGCAATGTGACGGTTCCAACAAGGCAAGCAACTCACCAAGATTCAGATTCAGCAATTGCTTTCCCCTCTCCCCCGCGAACTCAACACAATGGATACCATTGCTTCCTAAGGAGGGAGAATTGATCAAGGTGGATATTGGTGGCCACCCACCTTTTCCAACTAGCCCAAAACATGTTTCTAACAATTTTGGTAATTTACTATTTTTAGTAGTTTTTAACTTTAGGGGCCATTTTGAGGCCCTAAACGATGTTTTTTTGAGAAAATGGGGAGCAACATGGATTGTAGATTGATGTTGCTCATCCAAAAGTTGTAGTCCTCAGATAGATCTTTCCAACGAGCTATCATACGCCTAAAACGAAGATCGTATGAAAAGTTACGACCCCGGGAAGTTGATGCACCAACTTACCCAAACGGGGCCCACATGAATTTTGGCGCTTCATCTCCCAGGGTTAGGTTTTTGGATGTCTAGGTTTTTTGGCATTGTTTCTTATTGTAAAAAGGATTTCAGAGCCTCATTGTAATCATCTTCTTGCGAATGCGAGTAGCCATCACATCTCTTCTCAGAAATAAGCTACCACCATTCTAGCGAGTCTTTCACTCTATATTTTACAGTCTCTGTATATTTATTTCATTAATAGAAATCATGTATTACTATATATCTGTGACTCTTGTTTTATTTCCGCTATATCTCTATTATATTGTTGTCTCTCTTGCAATATCTCTAAATATTTATGTGTTATATCTCCGCTCTCATTTCGTGCCGAAAATAATCCGGATCACTTCCTTCCACAACAACACACTTCTCCCATAATCTTTTGCAACTCCCCTATCTCCAACACACTGTGACTTCTCCTCGCCTTCCCCTGCAGTTGTATCCTGGACCTTCCTGGATCCCATGATGAACCCAACTTCCAGTCAGGGGCTGGGATATCTTGGGGTACATCCCGAGACACTACCATAAACGCTCTTTGAAGATCATAACGAAAGGGTCATGCAAGATCTGGAGCATAGCTAGGATTTCTCCACTGAGTGCTACCTCCCTTTTGAGGTCCAAGACTACACACTAGGTCATGCACCTCTGGAGTTGGAGCAAGGTTTTTTCGTAGCAAATCTTCAGCCCTTCAACCTCAATGGCTGGGACGTCAGCCAAAGCAGGGTACCGGGCTCCTGTCCTCCCTTTGACTCAGATATGGATGCCCAATGCACTTCAGAGAAAAGGAGGAGGAAGTGGAACAAATGTCTAGGGTCATTCAAGGAAGATCCAAACTTCATCCTCGGTGATGACCTTTCGATGGAAGGGGTCTCGGCAATGGCAGAAAAAACTCTAGTGGGAAAATCCTATGACCGACAATTCAACGAAAAAACCTCGCAAGCCTAGGCTGTTTTAAATTGGGGCACAAATTCCACAAACTCGCCCAATATCTTCCACCTCTCCAGAGGTTGGTTTATGATTATTTTCGTTGAACCCTCTCAGGCCATGGCTGTACTCCAAACTAGTTGGACAATTGATTCTTCCCTGATTCTTATGAAGCTCTCGAACCCCACCTTTGACGCTGCCAATGAGAGTCTGGACTCCATCCTGATTTGGGTCCGCCTACTAGGTCTCCCTCCACACCTATGGTCAGAAATTTTCTTTAAAGCAATAGGGAATTTTCTAGGGGAATACATAACAACAGACATGGGATTTCTAGCCTCGAGAGAAATGGCAGTAGCTCAAATTTTGGTCTCTCTTAACATTAGTGAAGGGTTAAGGGAATTACTCAATCTCACATACTTGGGATGCACAAGAGTTCAAATCCTAGACTATGAAGGCATGCCCTTCCACTGCAGACACTGCCATGAATACGGCCACGTGGTCAAAGACTGTCCAAAATCTTTCTGGAGGCGCTCTCGACACTCTACACATGAATTCAAGGGAATTTTCCTCCTCATCAGTGTCAAATTCAGCGAGGACACCTTCCCCTACCCCAACAACTTTACAGGACTCACGAAAACTGATCAACTGGAGTTGGTCGGGGATTCCTTGGAACTCGTTCCAATAGCTGGCGACAAGGCATGCACCGACCACATCCCAAAGACAACTCCTCAGCATCTGATCAACAATTTATTAGGTATAAAAATCTCTATCCATTGTCGTGTAAATGGTTTGCTAAATACTTTCAATTTTATCTTAAAATATTGCATCTCCCCCTCCCAGTTCCCCCCCCCCNCCCCTCTGGCTGCTTCTCCTCCAAATTCCCCAATTTCTTGATCATCAGAGGAACCTTCCTCTAAGGGATCTGAGGACCTCATCATTTTCTTCGACCTCCACAACAAATCAGTCACTATCCCTACCTCGGACCCCACAAGTCTTGGGCATACTCCAGAACCCTTGAAAATGAAAAAAGGTCGTGGCAGGCCTTCACACCTCTCCATAGAACAATCTCGTGCACTGTTGGACACGACTTCAGGCCGACACAAATCTCTCCTCAGGGCCCTTAGAGAAACAAAATCCCCTGTCGGGGTTCCACCATGAAGTTCCTCTCTTTTAATTGTCAGGGTTTAGAGAGCCCCTGAAACAAATCCGCCCTAAAAAGGTTGGTAACTTTGCACCAACCATAGGTTGTTCTCTTCCAAGAAAATCTAGAAGATGAACTCACAGCCACAAAATGTCTCTCTACACTCTTCCCAGTCTCATATTTCCTGGGGTTGGATGCCCGTGGTAGATCAGGAGGCCTAGCCATTGGTTGGCTCTTTAGAAAGATAAAGCCCTTAAACTCTTGGGATTCTGAATCCTGTCTGGGACTTGAGGTACAAGTCGAGGGTTTGGGGATGACTCTCAAGATTCTAAATGTATATGGGCCACACACATACAATATAATTTTCTGGAACTCCCTCTTCAGCAAGGAACTCTTGAAGTCGGAAAATCTAAATATCAGTGGTGACCTCAAATTCTCCCTAGGTGAAGTGGAAAGTTGAGGCCCCTCGGCTCACCCAGATCCCCAAACAAATTTTTTTAGTCATCTTTTGGCTTCAAATGGATTCATTGACATCGCTCCAGTCAAACTGATCCCCACCTGGATAGGAAGCGGGGGAGACTCATATCACTCCCCTGTATGGGCAACCTTCGAAGAGGGACCAAAAAATTTGGCTACCCCTTTCAAATTCAACTCCATCTGGATGAAAGAAGAAATCTTCCAAAAACTGGTGAAATCAAATTGGACTCCCCTTCAGGATTCGAGGGCAACTTCGACAACCATACAATTCATGGATAATTTGAAAAAAATCAAGAATTTGGTCATTCCTTGGGAAAAAAAAAACAAAAAGAAGATGAGAAAGAACTCAAAAGCATTGAGGACCAACTAGAGGCATTCTACCAAGATTCTGAGTCTGGGTTCTCATTTGAAGCTTCACGAGTAATTCTTAGAAACCTAGAGGCAAAGCGAAGAAAACTATTGGCAGATCAAGAAGAAACCTCGAGACTTAAGAGAAGGGAAACCTGGATAGAAAATGGGGATGAAAACAAAAACTTCTTTCATGCCTTTGCCAAAGGTCAGAAAGTGGCCAATACAATCTGGAGCTTAAAGGATCAGGAAGACAGACTAGTTACCTCCTTCAAAGGGCTAGAAAATATGGGAAAAAAACACTTCCATACTTTATTCAAAGAAGACAGAAGGACCAACATAGATGACATCATCAAATTGGATCTTTACTTCCCCAACTTCGTGGACGAGGAAGGAAACCAAGATGATTATGAAGAAGTATCTGAAGTCGAACTCAAAGACACCCTGCAAAGCATCCAAAAAGATAAAGCCCTGGTCCAGAAGGTTGGTCAATTGAATTCTATCTGGGTTTCTTCGATCTGATCGGAGGCGATATTATCAAAGTCATAGAGGAATCCAGATTAAATGGAAGAATTCACAGTCCATTCAACACAACCTTCATAGCTCTAATCCCCAAGGTAAATGATCGTCTCTCCTTTGATGATTTCTGACCCATCTCACTTTGTGATTTCATAAATAAAATCATTGCAAAGGTAATAGCCTGGAGGCTGAAGCCACTACTCTCTTCATCCATCTCGAAAGAACAATTTGGCTTCCTCTAAGGTCGACAAATCCATGAAGCAATTGGGGTCATTCAAGAGGGCCTTCATAGTCTGGGAACCACAAAAGCCAAGGGCACCATTTTAAATATTGATCTTTCCAAGGCCTTCGACAAGGTAAGTTGGTCCTATGTCAGGCTTTTACTCACCCATCTCGGATTAGAGGTCCCCTTCATTAGATAATGGTCTGCATCTCCTTGGTCTCCTTCGCGGTCCTCATAAATAGAGCAACCTCACCCTTCTTCACCTCTGAAAAAGGATTATGCCGAGGATGCCCCCTCTCCCCTCTACTCTTTCTGCTGGTGGCCGAGGGACTAAGTAGGGCTATAGAAAATGCAATTAGTTCGGGGGATGTTCATGGAATACAGCTAACCACAAGACTGAGAATCACACATTTACTTTTTGTGGGCGACATCCTCATCTTCTGCAACGGTCAAAGGTGGGATGCAAAATTTCTTGCAAATATTCTCTCCCTCTTTTGCTTGGCAACTCTTATGCAAATAAATATACAAAAATATACACTTTCCTTCTCTGAAATGGAAAGAGAGGATGAAGAAATCTATCAAAGGCTCTTTCCCTATACTTTTCAAGAATTCTCAGAAGGCCTAAAATATCTTGGTTTTCACTTAAAACCAAATAACTATGTCAAAAAGGATTGGAAATGGCCGATCTCCAAACTAGAGAAAAGACTATCTGGATGGAGCTTTAGGTGGCTCTCAAGGGCAGAAAGACTCACCCTAATCAAAGCATTTCTAGAGGCCATCTCGGTATATTAGATGTCGCTGGCATTGATACTGAAAGGAACACTAGAAAAGATTAGGAAATTCTTCTCTTGCTTCATTTGGTCAGGTACTGGAGACAAGATCACACAGCTATGGGAAATGTGGGATCACCTAGCCTGACCAAAATCTTTGGCAGGATAGGGGCTTAAAATAATTTTTTTTTCCATGGCTTTGCCAACAAAAACATGGTGGCACCTCATCTCAAACAACAACCTTTGGTCCCTAGTTATCACCCAAAAATACATAGCCCCGGAGACAGTGGAAGACTGGATCAGATCCACAAACAAATCACACAAAGAAGGCTCCATCACCTGGAAAGCTCTTATTTCCTCCTTTCTAGTAATTGTAGAAGGACTTGCTTGAAGAGTAGGTAGAGGAAATCACCTCCACATTGGAGCATACCCTTGGCCTAGAAGTGGGAACTCTCACATTCTCTCTCTAGAACTAATTAACCTTCTCCACAGGCAAAATATTTTCCTACTCTCTCACATGGTCGAACCAAGCACTGCTACTCTCTGGCATTAGGGGTGGAAAAGAGCGATTGATATTGGGCTAACAGGGGCCCTTGCAACTCAATATAAAAATTATATTGCAGCACTATAAGTCGGAAACATAAGACTCCTCAACAGGGAGGATGAATTGGTTTGGAAAAAGGATCCTTCAGGTACCTACACCCCAAAACTGGAATACATCGCTTTAAACATGGACCTCTTTCAACAACACCGAATTTGGTGGTGGAAAGGACTCTGGAAGCTAAAATGTCCACAAAAATCCAAAATCTTTCTTTGGGCGGCCCTAAATGGAAAAGTACCTACTTGGGAAAATCTACAAAAGTGACACTTTGAAGGACCTGGAAGATGTCCCCTTTTCCACTCCAAAAATGAAAAAACCTTCCATTTTCTTATCTCCTGCGCTTGGGCTTTGTCATGTTGTGGAACCCGTAATAACTACTCCAACGACCCCTCAAAGTGTATTGAAGTTTTGTTTGTGTCGGAGGGGTTGGATATTAGAGGATTTTGAAAGTTCGCCTGTGTGGGGATCTCCTCTGATAAGGTCGTGTCACCTGAGCAGCGGATACACCGAGGGAACGACTCGACAGTCATTCTGGCGGTATCCAGAAGCCGCGTCGGCACCTCTAGTTGTGTCGAGGTAGGTAACTTCTCTGTCGTGATAAATTTAAAGAATTTCCTTGCCACTGCAGCCCATCAGCGTTTCAATGGAAGGATCTAAAAACCCAACGCCCTTTTTTTTGAAAGCTTTCTTCGTCCTCTTTGGCCCGAATTCGTTCACCACACCAGCGACATACAAGAGCATTAATTAGAAACATTTCGCAAGTTACATACAAGAGCATGAACTAGAAGCAATTAAGACACATTTTCTTTTGTATGGAATAAGCTATAGTTCATTGCAGAAATCCTTCTCAAATATTTTGCTATAGTTCATTGCAGAAATCCTTCTCAAATATTTTGCAAGGATTATGGTACATATTTTTTTGATAGTTTTATTGTTAGAATTGAAAATGTATTGCTACTGAATTATGAGAGAATTTGAATGTTGGTTTAAAACTCTCTTTCAAATTCGTTTATTATGTGGTTCGAAATTTTTTAAGAAATTATTAAGTTTTACTATGCTTTTCTAAGAATTTTAGTTTATAATTTTTTTTTTGAATTTCATGAAATAAATAAAAATCTCTACATTAATAGATATTAATATAACATTTTTGTATTATGAAATTTCTTTCCATATTACAAATATAGTCAATAATAATGTATGCTACAATATTTAAGATTTACTTAAAAAAATGTCACTCTTCATCTATGAAAAGTTTCAGATTTCTTTTCAAGAGTTTATGAAATTTATAAAAATGGAGAGATGACTACAGAAACATGTTATGTTAAGTGTAAATGTATACTTACTCAATGTATTACACTTTATGTGAGTGAAATGAATTAGCTCAAAAAAAATATAAATTAAGTGAAAAAAAATATTGGAAAAATTAAGAATTAAAAAAAAAAACATTTTAAAAACTAAAAATCAATTACAATATATTCATAAATATATTTTAAAATGTTTTTCAAATTATTATTTTAATTTAATTACAATATATTTATAAATAAAATTTTAAAATGGTTTTAAAAAATATAATATTTTTTGTATTTTCCATGCTCATTCATTAAGAGAAGCATTCCAAGATCACCATAGTTTTGCTGAGTTAAGAGGTTAGCAAGGTTGGTAGGTTGGAAAATCTAAGAGAAAGTGATTTCCATCTTCAACTTTGTGAGTGTCACAAAGGTGACACACTTTCATCCCATGGCCAAAGGTGACACACACTTTCATCCCATGGCGTTTTAGGAATTAAGTCAATGCTGGTTACCACTAGATTTTGAAGCAATTTTAGGAAGCCTCTTGTCTTCCATGTTGTTTAACTTGTTCTTATACATTAGTTATCTAGTCATAGCCGTGCTCTCAATGGGGGAGAGGCTTGTTCTAAGAGAAGAGTAAGAGGTATTTCCTTTAATTTTGAGATTATAGGTTATAAATTTCTTTTGTATTTTCTCTATCTCTCTAAGACCCTAGACTTCACATCCATAAAAAATAAGAGGTGTAACAAAAGTCTCAAAGAAAAATTTCTTTTTACTAAACTTTCCTTGGAATTTCACTTGATAAATAAAAATTAGGATTTTCATCCAATAAATAAAGATAGCTACATTGATATTAATATAATAGTTTTAGTATTATGAAATTTCTTATCATGTTACAAATATAGTTAATATTGTTAAATTTCTTTAGGTGAAAATTATAGAATATTAATATAATGCAATTATGAATAATATAATTGAAATGAAATTTATTATAATAACAATAATTTTATCTTATTACATTCTGAGTGGACCTAATGGTTAAAAACATGTGTTTCCTCTTAAAAGATCACAGATTCAAATAAAGTGGAGAAAACACTATTATTTAATTAAATAGAAAAAAAAACATTTTAAAAACTAAAAATTAATTACAATATATTCATAAATATATTTTAAAATGATTTTAAAACTATTATTTTAATTTAATTAAAATAGATTTATAAATCTATTTTAAATTGGTTTTAAAATTATTATTTTAATTTAATTAAAATAGATTTATAAATATATTTTAAAATGGTTTTAAAAAATATAATATTTTTTTTATTGTGGAATTTCTTGTCATGTTCATTCATTTATGTGTGGTTCTAAACTTTCTATGAAATTATTACATTTTGGTATGTTTTCCTTGGAATTTCACTTAATAAATAAAAAATTGGAATTGATTGAATATAAAAAAAATCTTATATTAATATTAATATAATATTTATGTTTGGTAGTATGTTATAAATATAATAAATATTGTTGAATTTCTTTGCATGATTATTATATTATTTTAATATAATAGGATTATTAATAATATAGTTGAAATTAAATTTATTTCAATAAATAATAATAATAAATGAAAGGTTGTGATTTCAAGTTTTACATGACAGAAGATGTATGTTCATTATTAAAATGGGTAATTAATATGATTAGATATATGTTTATCATTAAAATGGACGATTAAAATGATTAACATAATAATGATGATTCACTTTAAATTAAGATATTTACTACATTTAACTTTTTTTACTCTACTTTGTTTTTTTATTATATTTAAGTTTTTTTTAGTAAGATGCCTTAATCTTTCCTTACAAGGTGTCAATTAATTGGTTGGTGAGTAGGCCTTCCAGGCACCTTCCACCTTCTTTGCAAGTTGTGTGTCATATCATCATCATAATTTTTTTCTTAAAACTTTTGAACATAATATTAATATATAAAGATTTTTTTAAAAGGAATCATTTTCCAAATATTATATTAGTGATTATCTAATAAATTATTTAAATAATTATAAAATTAAAATGAATATAATTATTCAATTTTATATAACATAATTTAATTTAATATTAATTATAGCTATTCATTATTTTTAAATTATAACATAATTTAATTTAATATTAATTATAACTATTTATTATTTAAAAATAAAATAATATATATATATTTAAATATAGATTCTCATCCATTTTAATTAAGAAAATAAATTGATTACTTATGAATACATTTTATTATATCGCATAGATAGATTTTAAGGATTTTGATATTTTTAGAGGATTATTATTTATGTAAATAATAAAATCTAAGAATATATATATATATATAATTAAACATTAAATTTTTAAACACAAAGTTAATAACAAAAATTTTAAAATATATATATATATATATAATGGTTATAGTTTCTATCATGGTGGAATGTATACACTTTATGATCCATGTGTGGTGTATTTAAATGTCTTTATTGTAGATTTTAAACTTGTACAATATTTACTGCAAACAAAAATACAAACATTACATAAAGATTTTTTCCCTGGAAATCCAAATCGGAAAAACCAGCATATTCTATATTCATTCATGGTGATACATTGTTTACAATACAATATACATATAGGAGCTAACGACATCCAAAACCCTAACCCAATGGTCTGGATTAGTCAACAACCCTAATTCTTTAACCGGAAATATAAAACCATCGGCAAAAACCATGTGCCTAAAAATTGCCCAACAATGGACATGGAAATCAAGGAAGCACGAAAAACGAGGCATAATGTAACATGTTTCCCAAGGAAAAAAATATTCTCGGGGGCCCTGCCCCTGAACCCCCTCGTGGGGGGATTTTCCCCCCCAAACCCCTTGTGCACCTAGCGCAACACAAACACTACTACTCGTGCAAAGAATATAACACATACCCAACATTCTCCTACTTGTTGTTTTCTTTGCATACATGGGGTTACAGGGTTACATAGTCAACAATCCAGGGCAACAATGCCCATGGATCCTCTACACGAAGAGAAATTCTCAGTGCTCATAGATTTTTTAAATGAATCTACAACATTCTTCAAAGTGTCCACCTTCATCAACAATACTTTCTTTTCTTCAACCATGTCTCTCACAAAGTGATATTGAATATCAATACGCTTTGTCTTTGAATGATAAGTTGGGTTCTTTGCCAGAAAAATTGCACTTTGACTGTCACAATCTATCCTTACAACTTGTTGCACCAACCTAATACCTGAACACAATCTTTGTAACCATAACGCTTCCTCACTTGCATGACTGATTTCCATGTATTCAACTTTTGTATTTGAAAGTGCCACTACAACCTGTCTTTTGCTCATCCAACTTATTGCTCCTCCAAACAAGTTAAACACATACCCACTTGTAGATCTCCTATGATCCATATCTCTAGCCAAGTCTGCATCCACAAAGCCATGTATATCCACCACTCTGTCCAATCCTGGTCTTCCTTGGTAGCACAATCCATAGCTAGAAGTGCCACACAAATACCTGAAACCCATTTTTACTGTTGTCCAATGCTCCTTCTGTGGTTTTGACATATACCTTCTCAAAAATCCCACTTCACGTGCAATGTTCGGTCTGATACAGACCATTGCATACATCAAACTGCCAACTTCACTCGCAATGGAACATGAGACATGTCCTCCTTCTCTTCCTGTGTCTTAGGACACTGATCCACAAATAACTTTACAGCAACAGGAATAAGAACCTTGACCAGTTTACATTCCTCCATACTAAACCTTTGCAATATTGTCTCGACATATTTCTCTAATTTAACCAGAGTTTCCTCTTTTTCCGATCTCTTTTAATTTCCATGCCCAAAATGAAATTTGAAGCACTGAGATCCTTCATGTCAAATTTAGAGGACAACTGAGTTTTCACATCTTGGATAATCTCCTTGTTGTTTCCTATCAACAACATGTCATCCACATACAAGACGAAATAAATCAAATGATCACCAATTAATTTAAAATACACACAATGAGCCTCTTTGCTTCTTGTGAAACCAAGTCCCAACATATAAGTATCAAATTTTTTATACCACATCCTTGGTGATTTTTTAAAACCGTACATGGACTTTTTCAGCTTGCATACCAACTCCTTCTTTCCCTTCACATCAAATACTTTTGGCTGCTTCATATAGATTTCTTTTTCCATATCCCAAGGTAAGAATGTTGTCTTCACATCCATCTGTTCTACTTCAAAATCAAATGCAACAACAACAAATAACATAAATATTATAGAGGTTAACTTGGAAACAAGAGAAAAAATATCACCAAAATCCATTCCCTCAACCTGGGAATAACCCTTTTCTGCTAAACGATCTTTGTATTTATCCACTTTCCTTCTGCATTCAACTTCTTTTTAAATACCCATTTGCTGCCAATGGGATTTCTTCTAGTCAGAAACTGCACTAGATCCAAAGCCTCATTCTTATCCAAGGCTGGCATTTCTTCGTCCATGGCCTTTTTCTAGATATTTCAATCCCATGAATCCAATTCCTCCCTGACATTTCTAGGATCATCATCGGTAATAGACAAAACAAAATTTGAACAAAAATCATATGGAGTATACCTTTCTGGTATCCTTCTTTCTTGAACTGATCTCCTTAATACTGGAGTATGAGGATATTCTTCTTCTGATTCATGTTCTTCTGTAGAGTCTGATTCATCATCCTTTAAATCAAACTCTATTTTCTATGGTTCTTCCTTGGTAGGAATTCATGTTTAACAACATCCTCCATTTCTCTAAATACCACATCTCATCTATACACTACCTTCTTAGTTTCTAAGTTCCAAAGCTTGTAACCTTTGAGACCATCTTTATATCCAATAAATATACAGTTTTCATCCTTCTTATCTAGCTTACTCTTGTTTTCCTTGAGATGACTCTGACCTGACAAAGACCTAAAATACCTTCATGAAATACACCTCTGATATGCTGCCTCTATTGTTGATATACATCATTGATATGCTACTTTGGAATGCTGCCTCTTTATCACTGATATGTCTGCCTATATTGCTTCACCCTTAACCTACATATCAAAACTGTGTTTGAAGAGAGGGTTCAACCTTTACTTATATAGGCTAAAGAGGGGAAGAGGAGAGGCTCGAAATAGTAACCTGTTTGAATGAGTTAATCATAAATCAACTTCATACTTTAGTTCAAACTTAGAACTAGACTTGAGACTGGTTACAACTCAACATTATACTTTAGTTCAAAAATAGAACTAAACTTGAGACTGGTATGCTTTAGTTCAAAAATAGAACTAGACTTAAGACTTTAGTTGCAACTCAACATTACACTTTAGTTCTAAAATAGAACTAGACTTAAGACTTTAGTTGGAACTCAACATTACACTTTAGTTCTAAAATAGAACTAGACTTAAGACTTTAGTTGCAACTCAACATTACACTTTAGTTCTAAAATAGAACTAGACTTAAGATTTCAGTTACAACTCACCTTTACACTTTTAGTTCTAAAATAGAACTAGACTTGAGACTTTAGTTACAACTCAACTCTTTACAAGGAAATTTGAAATTCTCTTCATGGTGGATAATGTTACAATTGCCAATGCACTAGATCAATACATTCATATCATTTGCAATATTAGGAATATCGTTTGTTTCTAGCTCATAGAAATTTTATATTCAACCTAACTTTTGCTAGATGCCTTGACTTTTGCTCATGGCTCACAAGGTTTGACTAGGCTCACAGAGGTTGTATGCTCCCCCTGACTTTTTCAGTAGTCTGTCTATGCTCACAGAGGTTGTACGTTCCCCCTGACTTTTTCACTAGAATGTCTATGCTCACAGAGGTTGTACATTCCCCTTGACTTTTGCATTAGACTCACATAACATCTCGTTCGTCCTGACTTTTGGTTTGACTCACAAAGGTTGTACGTTCCCCCTGGATTTTGTCAATACCTGACAAGACTAGTTGATTCTCCAAATCTCCCTGGCTAGCCTTAGGGTGGCCCATATGGCCTCTCATTGGAGAATTTTTTGACTAGGTAACATGCAATACCCACTACCTCTACCAAAACTTATTTCCCTGACCCAACACCACTGAGCATGAACCTTGCTTTTTCCATAAGCGTCATGTTCATCCTTTCTTCAACTCCATTCTGCTGAGGTGTATATGGAGTAATCTTTTGCCTTCCTATACCACACTTCTTATAGAATTATTCAAATTCATTTCCACAGAAATCTCTACCATTATTTGTCCTCGACACCTTAATTCTTTTCTCTATTTGATCCTCAATAAGAGCCTTAAACTCTTTAAACCTCTCAAAGAATTCAAATTTCTTCCTGAGAAAATATATCCAAGTAGTCTTCGAGAAGTCATCTATAAATGAGACATAGTACACAGATTTTCCCAATGATGGGACCGATACAGGTCCAAAAACATCACTTTGAACTAGTTGTAAAATTCATTATGCCCTCATTGAACCAGAGGGGAATCTTAACCAATTCTACTTCCCATATACACAATTTTCACAAAAATCAAAATCGAAAGAGCATTTGAATGCTGTCTTCCATTCATCACCTTCTCTCATACGGATTTGATGATAACCGCTTTTCAAATCAATCTTTGGAAATAATTTTGCTCCACTCAAGCAATCCATCAGATCATCCATCCTTGGCAATGGAAATCAGTACCTGATGGTTATATTGTTAATCGCCCTTGAGTCAGTACACATCCTCTAGCCTCTATCTTTCTTCGGAATGATTACTGTCGGAATAGCACACGGACTCAAGCTTTCCCTGACCAATCCTTTGTCCAACAAATCCTGAACTTGTCTTTTGACCTCTTCATTCTCTTGCGGCGTCAATCTGTATGCGACTTTGTTTGACAAACTGACTCCTGGTATGATATCAATATGATGACTCACACTTCTAATCGGTGGCAACGAACGAGGTAATTCGTCCACTACTATGTCAGTGAACTTTTCCAACAGCTCCTGAATCTCTTTTGGTAAATCATCCACTCTTGTGCTGGTCAAAACAATCTTCGGTTTCCTGACCACAATAAATTGTGGATCCTCCTTCTTCTTCACCTTTGTAAGAAGTTCCTTCCCACTCATGAGAAGTACAGTGTTGCTTACTTCCGGTTTCACCTCCTTATCCTTGACTGGAAGCAACATGTGATTTCTCCCATTCTTTTCCAGGGTGTATGTGTTCATTCTCCTATCATGAATCACATTCCTGTCATATTGCCATGGTCTACCCATCAATAGATGACAAACATCCATGGGAATAATATCACAGAGTATCTTATCATTATATCCTCCTATCTTAAATTCAACTAAACATTGTTTAGTGACAGTTACCTGATGTCCTTTTTGTAGCCACGAAACTCTGTATGGGCTTGGATGATCAATCGTCTCCAGCTCCATCTTTTCTACCATATCCATAGAAACGAGATTATCCGTGCTACCACTGTCCACAATGACCTTGCATACCCTATCCTTGGTTTTTCAAGCAGTCCAAAAAAGTCTGTTTCTTTGGACTAAACTCTCCACCTCCTTCTCTGGTGTCAAAAGAACTTTTCGCATCATCAACGATCTTCCACCTTCAGCATCTTCTGCCTCAACATCTCACCTTTGTGCTTCGGCGATGTGAGTCTCTCCACTCTCTTTATTTTTATATGGGAACTCTTAAGACTTGTGCCCATTCTTTCCACATGTGAAGCATGTTATTACTCCACCTCTTCCTCTTCCTCTACCTCTAGTACGAGGAAAAATATTATTATCAGCATAATCTCCTCTCTGCTCGGTATGTTGCCCTCTCTATTCATCATATTGCCCTTGCTGTGAGCTTCCACCTCTCTCAGTTCAAGTCTGAGGTTACTTCCAATCCTCCTTGGGCTTCTGATATTTATCCTGGGCAACTGATTTGCCTTTGGGATGACTTCTACCTTGGCCTCTTTGATCCTACTTTCGGCTCAGCTTCTCTTCAGCCTTTATATCCATCTGATAAGCATCTTCCACCGTTCGGATGGTTACCATGCTCATCTCATCTTGGATATCGTATCTCAGGCCATTCATGTATCTAGCAACATTTTCATCATCACTTTCCCAATGACCTACCCTGATGTTTAGCCTGTAGAATTCTTCAGTATATTCTTTCACTGTCATCAACTTCTGTCTCAGGTTTTGCATTCTCCTGAACAGAGTAATTTGATAATCTCTGTGGATGAATTTTGCTTTCATCTTTCCAATCATTCTGTCCCAGCTCTTGATCTTCTGCTTCCCTTTGCAGCGTATGTCAGCTTGTAGTTCATCCCACCAGAATGTTGCATGTCCTTTCAATCTTATGATAGCATGCTTGACCTTCTTGTCCTCTTCGACATCTTCATAGTCAAAGTATCTGTCCAGAGCTCTAATCCAGTCTAGAAGCTCCTCTGCATCCAGATTTCCCTCATAAACTGGAATGTCCATTTTCGCTCTTGCACCCATTCTTGCAATAGCCCTAATCAAGCGTTCGTTTGCTACATCTTCGGCTGCAACTTCTTCTTCTTCATGTTCAACCTCTATTTCACTTTTAGAATCACTAAGATACCCAACACTGACTGTACGCCTTTGTGATGTCTCCATGTCTTCGAGTATGGCACATAAATCACGCATTTCTCTCTCCATGGTTGGATTAGTCATCTGCCTACCTCTTCTTCTCGACACTTCCCTCTCCTCTAACTGATCGGGTGTTTGCCTATCCCTTCTTCTCGGCGGCATGGTGAATTCTCCTTTTCCCTACTACAGAAAGCAAAGAAACCTTTTTGAGCTCTGATACCATAAAACCTGATGCAACCCCTCCTCAACCCGCGGGTCAGAAGGTCACGTACACAAGACCTTTCTTCTCTCCTTGGCCCAAAGAGCTCTCAACAACTGCTCTTCTATTTCCCTTTCGGGAAATCTGCACCCATAGTGAAACCTCGTGAGGTTCCTCCCCCTATACTTCGGGAGATCGGATTTCGCACTTTCATGAATCCAATGGTGAAGCGCCTTGTCTCCAAATCTCTGAAGCCCGAAAACAGTCAACGCTGACCTTTCCTCTTTCTCTTTCGGATTTCTCCTTATCGCGATTTCGACAGTCGTGGTGTCAAGCTATTTGTTCCCGCAATTCCCAAAACCTGATTTACCGAAACTCCGATGCGCTCGCAAGCTTTGACCCTTCAACGACCTTTCACTCTGTCGAGACTTCGGACTTCACGATATCGCGAATCCTAATGCAAGGAATTCAGAACTTCACTCCACAAAACCTCGAAATGGTCAACTGAATTGGCTTCCTTGCCGAGAGTGCGCCACCTGTCCACCCTACTGATTCCTGTGGCCCACACGATCCTTTTGTCCCTTCAGGATTTCACGTTTCATGATTTCATGATTCCCGTTGCAAAGATTACGGGACTTCCACTCGCGAAAACCCGAAATAGAAGTTCACAGGTAAATCCAATGGCCCTTGTCGGTTTGGATCTATGGATCTACTCCTCCTGAGATTAGAACCTTTAGGAATACTCGCGGTAACTCCTCTTCTCCTTCATGAGATCTGACAGCTCATGGGACTTCGCGGATTCTCCACAGAGAATTCCGACCGTCCATCTCTTCCTTGAGGACTCGCCCTCCTGCGGTTCGACGTCGCTACGCCTTCATCCGATTCTTCAAGGTGCTTGGTCTCTTGCCTTCCTTCGCCCTTCAAAGGTTAAAATCATTCAAAGCTTTCCCACGACTTCGAGTCATTCATAAAACTCTTGCTCGCACTCCTTGTGACAGACCTTCAAATACTTTCAAGTGCTTGACTCCCTTCGACTCTACGCACACCTATAGCAGCAGTCTCTCAATACTTTGCTCAGGTTTGCAACCCTGAGACTTTACCCGGCCTACGCACTCCTTGCACGGCTCCTGTGCTTGACTGCACTTCTATGTGAATGAGAACAAAGGTTACCCTATCTGATATTTTAGAGACAAACCTCTGAATCTTTTGTCAACGCACTCCTTGCGGACAATTCAACTGCACTCCTTGCAGGAACTCTTGCTCAAATAGAGAAACAATTAAAACTCATTTTCCTTACTCTCTCTCTCTCTCTCAGATTTCAACCATTTAACAAGAAATCATTCATACATAGCATAAAATAAATTGCATGACAAAAAGAGAAAAACATTCATGAGCAAAGCAGTCAAAGATGCATACACAAAGAATATTTGAACACCATGAGTCTGAATCACAGTTTTCTTGTATTTATTCAAAATTTCTGTACATGGAGTTCGGCTACACAACTCTCTGCTTCTCCTCTTCTATGCTCTATGTTCTCTCCTTCTATGTGACAATTACACAATGAGGGTGTCTATATCCCATTTCCCTCTCTCATCCTAAACTGTCTAATCTAGAATTGAATTCTATCTACTTGCATTAACTGCCATAAATGCCTTCTACCTACTAAGGATGAGAGCGGATCGCTCAAGGTCCATTTACATTTTACAAGTGCACCTCCACTTGATGGCTTCATTAATGGTTCAAGATATTTCAAAATTTCTGCTGGCGCTTTTCCAGTTGTCCTTTATCTCCGTGCTGGCTCGCTTGAGATGCTCCTGCATCAAATTACACATCTTCATCATACTAGCCCATAGAAAGTTCCGCTCAACACAATTAGATTCGAAGGCACATAAAAGTTAGGGTTCAAGTTTTTTAAAAGAAAATACTAGTGCAACTAACTCTATCATTGACTGAAACTTGGGCTTAATTCTTCACAATCTTTTGAACTTCTAACATTAGACAACATAGTTCGTATAGGTGAGAGGCTTGAAAGTATGATATAATTAATTGGAATTAGAGTATTCTAGTAGGGCCTATATTGGATGTGATTGAGTGCTAACATAAGTGAAATAATAGAACTAGCATTGCTATGATGATAGAAAAATCCTTAGTAAAACGATTTAAGAAAAAGAACACCAAGTAAAGATCCAATATTCCATACAACTAAATTTAATGCAAATCTTACTAATATAAATTCAAGTACATAATCATAAGTGTTGAATGATAAATTTTAGTTCTTTCTACCATGGGCCTAGTTCAAAGTTTGATAGAAAATAAAATCATATTAGATGTAGTATAGATATCATAAACCATGTTTCTATATCAATTAAAAATAAATGATTCCTCCATTTAAACGGTACGCTAGAGAAATTTTTAGCTCTTGATTCTTGTCATATATACAACCAAAGTCAACATCTTATTTGTTAGACCTCATCTCTACTTAATACCAGCCATAGTTTTCTCTCAAGCCCTCTCATTCATCAATTTTTCCAAGTCACACCAATATTTTGCATCATATTCTAAACCATATGAAACTTCATTCAAGAGTCAAAATATTTTATCTATCATACCATTAATAAACAATTTTTAGGAAAACTAATCTGAAATTTTAAAACCATTCTTTTGAAAAAAATTAAATCTTGAACATATTTAATACATAATACAAATCATGTATTCTGGTTAGATGTAGTATAAATCTCACATGATTTTTTATGTATCAATCAATTTAATATAAATAATTACTCCATTTGAATGGAATGAATCTACAAATAGCACCTTCATTTAAGACAAAAATAATATTTTATTAGGATATACGATCAAATACAATATAAATAGCATCCTCGAAAGAATTTCATGCAATACCTTCAACCTCATACTTTTCCTCAAAAAGGATAAAGAAAACATCTACCCATCAACATAATGTATAAAGTATGTCTATTGTCATGGACCCTATACTATGCATATGCTATTTAATCTCAACATATATTGAAACCTCAGTACCATGCCAATTCTTTATAAATCAAACACCAATATTTGAAATTCCTTCAACCATGGTATGAACCTCCCAAGCTACAATGAGAATGTGGGTTCTCCATAAGGATGGAGTTAATTTTCAACCCCAAGCTCCAACAATTAAAGATCAAAATCAAAATCTATTAACTTTTTAATTTCATTTCTAGTTTGGGGAAATTGGGGAAATTCTCATGTGTTTTGTTTTCTTTCACAACATTGAAAATACCTAAATGGTAATTAAATATTTTGTACTTAATAGGGAAATTGTATATTATGGTATGCAATCAAATACAATATAAATAGCTTCCTACATATGTTTTCATACAATATCTTCAATGTAACATACCCACCATAATCCAGATTTTAATTCATGCTTATGTAGATATAATGTGTTTCTACGACCAAAGCGATGTATATGCAAAATGTATTTCTAAGTTTTAATAAATAAAATGTGATTCCAACTATTAAGGGGACATGGACATAGATGGGGGTTGAATTAATCTAGAAGAGACGGGAGGGTCTAAGTGTAACACCCCTTCTCCTAAACCTATTATTATTGTTATTAATTATAATTAATGATTGTCATTAAATGGCATGCAAATATTGTAACTCATGAGAGAGTGGAGGGTCTAAGTGTAACACCCCTTATCCTAAACCTTTGATTATTTTTATTAATTATAATTAATGATTTCCATGAAATGGCATGCAAATATTGTAACTATATTATTTTTTAAATTGAGAATGAAAACCAGATGACCAATGTGATGCCTTAAGTACTGGCCATGATATCACTAGAGGAATAAGGGGAAATTATCTTAGACCGAAGGAAACCAAGCCTCCTTGATGATATATTTTATTTTAGAAATACTAAGTCATTTCATGAGCCCCGATTTCAAGGAAATCAGCTAATGAGAAAGGATTGGTGGTTGAGAAACCAACCACCCTCATTGAATAGAAGTATGGAGGGCTACCTGCATTGACAAATATTTGTCATAATGAGGACAACATGAAATATCACCATGAGTTCCCTGATTGACCCATGGGGATTCCCTCTAACATAAGGAAGGGGGATGGGTCAAGAACCTTCGAAAGGAAAGAATGCAAAAAAAGCACACAAAGGAATACAACAAAGGGGGGGTTCTAGGAGAGAAGAACAAGAGAACTCAGAGGAATTTTAGAGAAGAGTTTGTAGAAGACCCAAGGAAAAGAGAATGTGCCATTAAGCATAGGAAATCCCTAGTGGTATCATGGCTTGGAACAGGGGTCTCTATAACATCCCTCTCTTGTGCACATTGAGCGGACTTATTCTTTGAGGACACTTGCATGGAAGTGATCCGGTTCTTTATACGTTTGGTTGTTGCGATTATGATTATGAGATATTGTGGATTTTAGGATATGTTATTTTTGTTGTATTTACATCGACATGAGCTATTGACGGGGTTCTACTTAGTGTGCATGACTCTGGACATTGAGGATTTCGAGGCATGGATGAAACTCCGTGGACTCTAGATCGAGTCAGGGAGTGGACTGTTAGGGTTTGAATGTTGTTGATGTGACATAAGTACATATGATTATATATTATGATGTTGATTGTTAATTCTTACATGATTCGTTGTTGAATGCAGGCTAACGATAGCTTGTCGACCAGACTCACATTTGGAGTAAAAGGGTTACACATGACCACTAGAGACATTGAGGGAGAGGTGTGGCAACATCTCTTCCACAACCTACTAGAACTCTCGTCGGGGCTCAAACTGTAATTTAATGATTACCTAGTTCGAGAGACCCACGATGTCGTGAGGGAAGACTGTGACAGTCACTCACGATGATTATAAGGGGCGCACAATAAGGTAGGGTCCTTATTCCTTAGAGGCCCTTAGTCTCCCACAAGATCACCTGACGGATTATTGACTCCAGGGGTTTGACATCTACCAAATTCAGTCAAGAGGTGAGTGGCACCCTTAGAGCACGCAGTGCATCTTGAAGATCACATCACACAAATAAAATAGAAAGAGGGGAGTGGCACCCTTGGAGCACGTAATGCGTCCTAAAGGGCACGTCGTGATTTTAACAGTGGTAAGTTAATAAACCTAGTGCCTAGAAAAATATTCCTCCTTAGGACTTGGTCAGCCTTAAAATAGATATTGGTATGAGTAAATTTTAATAACTAAAAGTTCCCTTAAAAATTGTCACCCAACCTAGTGAAATTAAAACCTAGGTCTAAGTAGAACATGTGAACAAAGAAAAACTAAATAGACATGTAACAAGAAGGGGGGTAAGAAATTCAAACTTTAATTATTAAAGTAAAAATTATAATGGAGGATTAAACTTATTAAAAGGGTAAATGGTTATTTTTGTCTACACTTGCTAAATCTAATTTTTAGTTAAAAAGAAAAAGGGGGAAACTTAAAGAAAAAGGGAAACTTAAAGAAAAGGGGAAACTTAAAGAGAAAGGGGAATGCATAACTTAGTAAGGAATCTAGTATTTGGAACTTTCTATTTATGAACTCAACTAGGATTTAAGTAAAGCATAAGTCATTTAAGAATTGTAAGGGGAAAATGGGACACTGAGGAGCATTTTTAGGAATGCTTTTAGGTGGGTGAGGAAAATAGGAAAAAATAATTAATTAATATTTTTTTTTTCTGGTGCAACTAGGGGATCGGGCAACATGTGTACGGGGGATGTTTTTTTATAATTAAATAAATGAAAAAGGAATCTATTGAGCGTTTGGGAAACTAATCACTTGAAAAATCTATAAAAAGGATGGTAGAGGAGGAGTATGGATCACATATGGCTTGCGTAACGTTATGTTGTCAAAAGTTTATCTTGACTTAGTTTCTCTTATGGGAGTTGGGATACCCAGCTCAGGTAACGAGTGGTGGATCGACCTTGTGAGACAAGCTGGGAGCTAGAATTATATGGTATTGTGTGCATGGCCCCTTTGTGGCTCGGGTGGCTCAGGGGGAAGAAGAGTGCCCCTAGCGTTGGTTGTGTGATACTGGTGAGGTCTCATCAGTTGGCAAGCAGGATCTAGATGGAGCGAACGCACGTGACAACATCTACAGGATCATCGCCTTTGGATTCGGAATGCGTATTTAAATTTTGTTATATTTCATTCAAATTATCCTGTGTATGAGATTATAATGATGATGAATAAACCGATGCATTTCCAGTTGACACTATTTTATCTGTTCATAGTAATTCTTTAAATCTAAGATTTTATTTAGTTTATATTTCAATTGTTCAGTTAACTATAGTAAAGAAGTGATATTATTATTCGGTTTGTATTTTTGTTCAGTCAAGTATAGTTTAGAAATGATTATATCATTTTGTTGTGATTGATTAGTATCATAATTATGAGATACTCTTGATCTTAATATACATTTGATTCATGCACATATTTGAAGAGTGGATCCATACCTTTTAGTAAGTTTTCAATAATGAAATTTTGTATCTTTGGGGAAATAAAATGCATGAACCGAGGGTCAAGGGGTATCTCCTACACATCGAGTGGATCCGTGCACAGATCATATGCCAAATTTAGTTTACTGTGGGTTCCATCTCTGGATAATTAGTGTAACACGTATTGTTAATGGTGATCATAACAACCACTTATTTACTTGATATATAGTACCCTATAGTTCAATCAAAACCCTGATCTAACACCTCATCATCCAATTCAGTGTTGTGTTGGAAGCATTGGTTGAGCATGGCTCTTATATCGTAAAAATTTGTATTTCTACATCTGGAAATAAGAATAATTCGATCTGGATATTGACAACAACATAGATAATATCTCTTCCTTCAAAAACAAATAACAAGAAAAATGTGTGATCTACAAACGATTATCTCTATGTTGGTGACTTCCGCCTTTTGATTTTAACCTTTACTAATAGGTAATCTCGTCCTCCCTCTCTCATCATTTAAATCAAAAAATGTTCCTTAGATGGATCCGAGAAAGTCCACTTCCATTGTGTGAAACCAACAATTCCCTCTCCCTGTAACAAAAAAGAAATAATTGATTCGATAGCACTGGTGTTTATGCAATTTTGAGGAAATCGTGCTGGGTAATGGGCATTTTTAATTTATGTATTTATTCATCCTTGTAGTCACCTTCGTTCTTCAATGGCAAGGTAGAAACGATTAGTGCAGATTTCATGTCCAGGCTTGTTGAATAAAAATTCCCCTCCGTAGTTCCAGAGAATCTGATTCAAAGGGATTCTGGCCTTAGCGCTACCGTAACCATCGTTCGGCTGGGCTTCATGCATGTATCATCATTTTGGGGCACGAATATCAAGTTATCTCTGAATGTCAGTTATGTTTAGGAACCAGATCAGTTATCGAATTTTGAGTTATAAATTTTTAACCAGCTTTGATTGCATCCAATTTGTGTTTAATTTTTTCGTTGTTTGAGAAAAGAAATATGGAAGCTTTTATAATTCTTTTGTAGAGTAATATCGACCAATGATTTCTGAAATTCTTGTCATTCCATTGTAACGTTTTCCTTTATAAAAGATGAATTTAAATTGAAGTGATGCATAATTAAATTAAACTATATATTAACCTAAGTTTGAATTAAACTATATTAATAATCTGACTTTCATATTATTGTTGAAATCCATGTAGGGGGAATATAAATGATAATTATTATTTAGAAGATATCTTTTCTTTCTTCTTCTAAAATGTTAAGGGGGTGCTTTAAAATAGAAGGTAGGGAAGTAATGGTAATTATCACTTACTGATCTAGTCTTAATTTATTAAGAATCTATCATTTAGATGTAAAGGATGCTTTCTAAGGTTGAGTTCTTGTTTAAAAATTGAGTTGGAGAAGTTATGAAAGGTGTAGTCAAATGATATTCATATTCGATTAATATTTTTGAACCTATTCATATTCAATTAATATTTTTGTTAACTTTAGTTATGTGGCTGGTCACATCGAGCTGATTATGGTCTGGATGGTAGAATTGCTAGTGATACCCATCTAGATAGTGGCGTCATTAAGAGAAACCGCATAAGATTTGCCTAGTAAGAAAAATAAATCTATATAGTTGTTGAAAAATTAAATGTATGGAAGGTAGTCACCATATGTCTTATTGAGCTTGTTGATTGAGTGCCTTGTTATAATTTTTGTTTTTGTTGACTTCTTAAGTTGGTACCTTTGGCGCGTTGGATTGCATCTCGACTAAAGGTTTATAATTGTTGTGATGCGCATTAGTCGCTATCTCACTTGTCACATTGAGGTGACGTGATTCCTTATGACTGGATCATGCCGCGCAATGATCAATGAGTGCATATGACAATCGGGCTTTGGGGCATGTGCCTCCTGATGGAGTTGTTGTCGATTATTGAATTCAACGTATAGTAAAATGAGTTGTATTGCATGATTTTGACTGGTTCTCTCCCACCGTGGATGTTCATAGTACTTGTGTCATTTTTATGTTTGTTGCGCTTGAATGATCTTGTTGTTGTCTTTTAGTTTAGTCATCTAGACTTGTTGCATCAGGTAGGATGTAGACACCTGCTTGTTCCTTAGAACAGTCGCCAACCTTGAGACCTTAAATGGTCAAAATTGATTGGAACCTAGGCTTAAGCATTTTCTTATGTGTCCTCGAGGTCTTAACCTTGCAGGGTAGGAATGGAAGGTAGTCATTTTTACTTTTCGTCTGATTGACTGACATATGGTGCTTCCAATTGCTTGATGTACTAGTATGCTAGGTCGATATTTTTTTCTGTTTCCTAAATTGCGTGCATTGTGTTCATTGTCGAGTTTCGTTGAGTGATTGTTTTCGTTGTTACTTTCCTACTTAAAAAAAAATACATATTGCATTGGTTATGCATTGCATGTTGTCGTAACTGTTATCACTCCAAGAAACCCTTTGTGGTTGTAGACCAAAGGTGCTTGGTAACTTCAAGTAAAAATGTTTTTTGTGTTTTGTATAGACTGATCAGTGGGATAACTCAATTCAAACATGGTATTCAGACAGTCAAGATGATAAACAAATGAACCAGTGCTCTCATGGATTGATAATCAGTAAATAAACTTAAGTGGGCGAAGAATAAATTGCTCATAAACCAGTACACAATGTAGGGTCTAATAAGCAATGAAGAAACTATTTATCAAGCTATCAGCCAAACAATGAGATAACAGTCATTCAAGGCTAGACAACTCAGATAAAAGTACAGAAAGAAGGTGGAAAACTGATATCAAAAGAGAAAGAAAACTGTGATTTAGAATTAGCATCAATGGACCTGTTACATATGATATTCTGTATCCCAAAAACTGAACCTCTTCTTGGTCTTCAGAATGTAGCTTTATAGCTTTTACAAGCTATTCTCAGATCCTAAAAATATGGATCTGTTTTGCTAAAAATAGTAAAGAAAACTAATTTACACAAATGTAGAGATAAATCCTCAAAATGAGGGTGATCTTCA